>JAAAKG020133956.1:0-13999 GCA_010014905.2 Druon quercuslanigerum | reverse complement strand
AAAAGCTTAAACTGCGATGGCAAAACTATTTGTGAATTTTATAAGCATATTGTATAAACAATTGTCAGTTAGTGTTAGAAGTAATATGATTTTATGCCTGTTAATGTTAATGTGATAATTTGTTTTTAAGTTTTATAAATCATATCGAATAATAATATTTTCAGCAATAAATTTTACTAGCAATATAATTTAAGGACAACTAGGAGATAACTGCTTTTTTTATTTTTTAAATGTTCACACTAGGAATCTGTTTCTGAACATGGACAAAATTTTTCAAGATTATAAAACAAAATTTGCAGCTGCTATCGTATGTATGGCAGCACAGCGCAGCAAATGGTCCTACTGAAATGACCAAAATTTTTTTTCTTTTGAAATGAAAGTTATATTTCATAAGGAACCTTTATATCATATTGAACAAAAATTAAAAGCGAAGAATTTCACGAAAAATTGATTCAAAAATTTCATTGAACTTTTCTTCAGGCACAATTTCACAACTTTTAATTTGAAAATGTGTAATTTTATTTTTAATACGCCCAAATTGCTATTAAATTTAATCATCGTTTCCAGAAATATCAATAATTCAAAAAATCTAGCCTAAATATCCAACAAGGCATAATTCCTAAAATTTGGAAACTTGAAAAAAATCATTTAGGCCTAAAAAGTCTTTTATATAGCACTATAATTTCGCCAAGTTTCATTAAAATCTAAGAAATACTTGTCGATTCTGATATTTCTAACGTGTGCTGGCCGTGCATTATTGCAATTGAAAGAATGTCATACATATAAAAATTTTAGACTTTCTATCAGTCTTCAATACTAATTTATTATTTTATATCCAAGAACTTCTCATTTTCTTGTAACTAATTGTTTCCACAGAACATATTTGTCATGAAGAAATAAAATGCGTAACCTTCATTTTAAAATGTTATAAGATTTAAAAAAAAATTCTATATCGAGGTTAACCCTGCAATATTTATATGGTGCAGAAGATTCACAATCTGAAAATCATCAAACAGTAACAATGTAATTAATATAGTAAGTTAAAACCAAAGTTAAAACGAAGGACCAAATCTGAGGCAAAAGAATATTTTATTGCTTCGGAATATAATACACTCCTTAAAGTATAATATTATAGTACAGAAAATGCCGTAATTCTTTATAGTAAATAATCAATCTTACAGATCAAATAAAAGTTCAACAGCTATAACCCATTTTCTTCATTATCAATTTTGTTTTTTAATTTAATTTATGTCCTTAAAAATCGCAAGTAAAATTATGGATTGATTGTTGAATGTGCTAAATGTTTGTGCCGACATAAAGCACTAAACCATGCGTAACTTCGAAAACATTGATCGCATGATCGCATTTATAACTGGATTTCGATGTCTGTGAGTGACGTAAAATCATATGCGATGTCAAGTTACCTTTCATATTCGATTTATATCCGCAAATATCGCAAAATAATAATGGTCTGGCTGTATGGTGTTCTAACTGTTTATGTCGATTTAATTCACTTAGCGATGTGTAACTTTGCGAACACTTTCTGCAATTATTCATTGATTCCGATGTCTGTAAGTTTAGTTTAAAATGTACTTGCCGCAAGTGCCTACTCACGTCACCTTTCCGTCTAAATTGTTTTTCACAAATATTACATCTGAACTGCAGCCTAACGCCGCATTCATACTTTAAATGATTATTCAAATGACCTTTCCATTTATAGCTGCGGGCACACTTTTCACATGTGTGCTTCTTTTCCTGTTCAGATTCCTGAATTTTATGCTTCTTGATGGTCTGTGTTTTGGGCTCAACCTCCCAGATATCATCTTCTTCTATATGTACGGTGCTAAATTTTGACACATTTGATTTATTTCCTTTATGTGCTGCAATTTTCCCTGTATCTGATAATTTAACAAAATGTAACTTGCACTTGATTTCTCAAGTTCCATTAAGGATATTTTAATTAAAATAGCACTACCTTGGATGAATTTTTCCTTGATTTCCAAACTGTCATCAAGGTCGTATTCAATGAAAGTCTTGGAACCAGTTTCATTATCAAAAGAAATTTGAGTAGTTGTACAAGAATATGGCCCAACATGTAGTATTTCTTTCAATTTCCTCGAATAAATTTTGGAATTCTTTTGATCTAAAAATTATAAAGTAAAAGTTATTAATAGAAATTTTACAAATCTCTATATATCGTTTTTTATTTCTGAAGGAATTTTGAATTTTCAACTACACAAAACGGTAGAACGAGCACAAAGAGAAGATCATGCAGTACACTTTCACTTAATTAACAGTAATTTCCGAAAGGACACTATATTCTGCTTGGACAGAATTTACAGTATTAAGGAATTTAGAGTCTTTGTTGTTGTAATTGACATTTTTAAACTATATAATCTTAAATTGAAAATGGTAAAATACTGCCTGAAAAAATACAAACAAAATTTTTTATTCAAACCTTTGCGTAATTCCACATTTTTAATTTTTGATAAATTAGGATACAAGAATTCATTATAAAATTAACTTTAATTTTGAAAAACGATGGAGACTATTCTGGTTATAAAAATATCGTCATTTAGTGAAATCATCCAGTGCGCTGTGTTTTTTTTTATCGTAATGGTTATAAACATATGCTATTTACAAACACTGAATATTATAGATTACTAAATTATGAAGGATATTTTGAAATTAGCGTTACTAACTGTTATCGACAAAATATTAATTTATCAGAAAAATATCTCTTCAGATATTATTTGTTCATTCCCAAAACAAAATACATATCATTCAATTTCCATTGCGAACATTTAAAGTAAAAAATATCTATTTTTATCTCTTAATTGCCCTCGACTTCTGTTGCCCGCGAGATTTAGAAAAATTTAGTAAATAAATTTTGTGATGTAGTATTATTTGTATATTTAATAAACATATTGTATGAACAATTCTCAGCTGCTTTTATCTGCAATATGATTTTATGCATGTTGACGTCTACCGTGATCATTTATTTATATAATTTGTTTATAAATCTAATACAAAATATCGAATAATATATTTTCAACAATAAACTTTACTGTCAATATAATTTAGGAACAACTAGGAGATAACATTTTTTTTTACATCAAATGTCCACACACTTTGTCGACAAAAATAAGTAATATTAATGCCGAAATATCCTTTACAAATTAGCAATCTATGATATGCAGTGTTTGTAAATTGAACTTGTTGGTAACAATTATCATTACAAGTCAACTTTTTTTTTTTTCATTTCACACACCCCTAAGTTTCAAACCCAAGCCACGCTGAACATGAAAAAAAAAATTTCAAGAGCATATAGTCCTACTGAAATGATGATATCTCCGGAACCACGAGAATCTCCCACCATTTTTTAAAAATTAAAGGTGAAAATTGAATCAAAAATTTGTTCAACCTTTTTCAAGGAAAATACTATAGTTTAAAATGTATCAAAATTACATGACAAATCTTTATATCGGCCACAAATCCAAATTTTATATTTTAGAGCTAGAAACTTCTCGTTTTATCGAAAGTCGTTGTTTTCGGTAAAGTAATTTCTCATGAAAAAATAAAATGTGTAACTTTCATTTTGCAATTTTATAAAATTTAAAAAATTTTAAAGTGTTCATCTCTGTAATTTTATATTTGGGTGAAGATCGGCAATCAGAAAAGCATCACGGAGCAAAAACGCAATTAAGATAGTAAGTTAAAACCGAGGTTAGAACAAAGTATCCTTAGCTTAGGAAAATGAATATTTTATTATTTCAGAGTAGAATACATTCCTTAGTGTATAATATTTTAGTACAGGAAATGCCATAATTCTTTATGGTAAATAATAAACCATACAGGTTAGGTAAAGTATTGCTCAATTATTTACAGGTCACAAATAAAGCATTATATCCAGATGTTAACTAATTTTAGTTATTTTTGACTCACAGAAAAACGAAAACAAAATGGTTTTTTGATTCATGACCCGAAAAAGCGCTCGTAAATTGTGGTTTGATTGTTCAATTAGTATCGGTTTTCTTTAACGACCTAAAGCACTTAGCCATTTGTACCATCGAGAACATTCGTATCGGACTTCAATGTCTGTGCGTGGCGTGAGGCCATGCGTGTGAACAAGAAACCTTTCCTATTCGATTTATATCCGCAAAAAACTCATAATAAATTTTGGTTTAATCTCTGCATGGTTTAAACTTTTATGTTGAGCTAAATCCTGTGGCCAAATGCAACTTCGTGAAAATTTGTCGCAACCATTACTTAAGTTAGACAAATAAATTGAGGTTTGACTGCTGCATGCTCTACTCGTTTATGATAATGTAAACCACTCAACGAACAATAATTTCGAGAACATTTTTCGCAAACATACCTCCTTTCCGATGACTTTAATTTTTTGTAATATGTACTTACCAGGTCACGTTTTCGTTTAAATTGTTTTTTTGCATCTTTAACATCTGTTTTCGCATTCGAATTTTAAATGTTGATTCAAATGACTTTTATTTTTATAGCTGCGGGCACACTTTTTGCATGTATGCTTCTTTTCCTGTTCTCATTTAGACTTAATTTACAGAATATCATCTTCTTTGATGAATAGGGTAGAAAATTTTGACTTATTTGACTTATTACATCCATGGGCTGCAATTGTTCCTGAATCTGAAAATTAGTCAAAATGTAATATGCAATTGCTTTTTTAAATCTCTATTAAGAATATTTTAATTAAAATAGTCATACCTTGGATACATTCTTTCTTGATTTCCAAAGGGTCATCAACATCATGTTGAACAGTTTTGGCACCAGACTTATTGCCAGAAGAAACGTCAGTAGCTGTCTAAGAATATGGCCAACCGTCTATTCTTTCTGTCCTTGAATCAGACTTAGAATTCTGTTTATCTAGAGAATTATAAAGTAAAACTTGCAAATAGCAATTTTATAAGCTGAAAAACTTTCTCTTGCCATTTCTAAAGGAAATTTTTATTTAAAAAATCTATAGGATGCGCAAAAAGGAAAGATCATGTACAGCACACCTTCCTTGATTAACGTTAATTACTCACAGCAGACCATATTATTCCTGGACAGAATTTACAGTATATATGAATGTAGTATTAAAATTATAGGTACTGTTCTGCATGTAACAACTTAAAACTTTCTGTCGGCCATAGATCCTACACCGAGAAAAAAAATAAGGTCCCAACAACAAAATAATTTTGCTTAGCACTTTTTGTTGTTCTTATCCAAATTTGGTTGCGACTACCAAAAAAGTAGTTGAAGTTACTAAGCAATTTATTTGGCTGAAAAAAAGTTTTTTAAGCACTTTTTGTTGAGTGTACCAAAGACTTTTGTTCAGTGTACTAGACGCGCAGCCGCGCATGCGCTCTCTTTCTACTCATGACGAACAGCTGACCAGTATTTCAATATGGCGGACTAGACCCTAAATTACCTCTCTGCATTTTTATCGTTAATATTATTTGTGGTTCTATACAAAAAAAGTTGCAAAAATTATTGTGTTTGTTTCGAAAAAACGTTAGGATAGTTGACGCTGCGTCCCAACAGCCTATAAGATCTCTAATAGATGTATTTCAAAGTAAATGATTTGTACATTTTATTATTCGTTGTATTTAATATCTCGAATCCCAAAAACATACTTTAAATTAATTAAGAAATTATTTAACGGATCTTAAAGTATATGGTTATGATTAAAAATATTTAGTTCTTTCAGCAAAACTTTTTTGTAAAATCTACAATATTTTCGTAAAGTCTAAAAAATCATTGTGTTGAGCTAACAACTATGTGATTAATTTACCTAAGTTTGTTCAATCTACAAAAATATTTGTTTGCTCACTAAACTATTTGGCCAGTACAAGCACACGCTCCAACAAAATAAACTTCTATATATAATAATATAATAAAGAAATATATTATCCTTATATAATAAAGATAAAAACTTGGTTGGAACAACCAAACATTTTTCACAGCCTAATTTATTGTTTTATACCTACAAATTTCTCGTGTAATCGTAAAATTTGTTTTTAGATAAATTTCTTGAAACGAAAAAAAAGATGAGTAATTTTCATTTTGCGATGTTATCAAATTTAAAAAATTTACACGTTTATATTTCTGTAATTTTATCTTTAGGTGAACCCTACAATATTTATATGATATAAAAGATCGACAGACACGAAAGCATCATGCAGTTAATGGCAATTAGGATATTAACTTAAAGCCAAGTTTGAAACAAAGTATCTAAGCTTTAGACAGATGAATATTATATTTTCTGAGAATACAGTACATTGGTTGATGTATAATATTATATCATAGCGATTGACATCATTCTTTATAGTAAATAATAAATCATACAGTTCGAATAAAGTTTTTTTTGACTCTTAGGTCGTAAATAAATCATTATAAGTGGACCTTTACTAACTTTACTTATTTTTGACACACAGAAGCAACATTTTCATCATAAATGTTATACAGTTATAATCTACTTTCTTCAATATCACTATTGAGTAGGTAATACTTGCTAATAAATCTAAAATCAAATGGTTATTTGGTTTTGTCCTCAAAAAAGCAAGTAAATTATGGATTGATTGTTGCATGCGCTGAACGCTTGTGTCGACGTAAAGCGCTTAACCAGGCGTAACTTCGAGAACATTCGTCGCATTTGTGGGTGGATCTCGATGTCTGTGAGTGGCGGGAAAGCATATGTTGTGCCAAATTACCTTTCATATTCGATTCATATCCGCAATAATCGCAAAAAAATTGTGTTCTGACTGTCGCATGCTCTAGCTGTTTATGTCGCTTGAACTCCTCTAACGAAGTGTAACTTTGCGAACATCTGTTGCAATCATGCCTTGATTTTGATGACTGTAAGTCTATCTTAATATGTACTTGACGCATGTGCCTATTAACGTCACCTTTCCGTTTAAATTGTTTTTCGCAAAATTTACATCTGAACTGTAGCGTGACGTCGCATTCGTATTTTAAATGTTGATTCAAATGACCTTTCCGTTTATAGCTACGGGCACACTTTTCGCATGTGTGCTTCTTTTCCTGTTCTGATTCCTGAGTTTGCTCCTTCTTTATGGTCAGCGGTTTGGGCTTAACGTCCTCCGAAATATCATCTTCATTTAGATATACGGTACAAAATTTGGACGCATTTGATTGATTTTCATTATGAGCTTCAATTGTCTCTGAATCTGAAAATATGACAAAATGTAATTTGCAATTAATTTTGCAAGTTCCATTAAGGATATTTTAATTAAAATTCGCATACCTTGGATAAATTCTTGCTTGATCTGCAAAGGGTAATCAATGTATTGTATAATATTGTCACCAGACTTATTGCCAGCAGAAGTTTGAGTAGCTGCACTCGAATATGGCCCACCATCTAGTCGTGCTGTCGATTTCCTCGAATCAGACTTAAAATGCTGTTGATCTAGAAAATTATAAAGTGAAAGTTATTAATAACAATTTTATAAATCTCAATCTTTTGTTTTTAATTGCTAATGGAATTTTGAACTGCCAACGGTACAAAAAGGTAGGACGAGCACAAATAGAATATCATGCAGTACACCTTCACTTAATTAACAGCAATTACCCACAGGACACTATATTCTACTTGGACATAATTTACAGTGTAAAAGAATTAGTATTGAGATTAAAAGAATTTCATATATATAACCTAAAATTTTCTATCGGTCAAAAATCCTAATTTTTTATTTTCATCCACGAAGGAGTAATAAGAAGTGCTATCACCCTATGTGCTTTGTAAGGAGAAGTGGAATCACCAACCGCCACGAATGGATTCCTGGAGCTGTTTCGCGCACATGCGCATTGGCGGTTACGCTTTCGCGTGTTCTACCCATTCCCCTATGTTATATTTTGACATCTCGATGCATATGTAGGTTATGTTCGTTTATGTCTTTTTTTATGTGTATCGCGTTACTAAATTAAAAACGAGAAGGAAAATGGCATCGAAAACACGAAAGGTACCTAGAAAGTGTAAGTGCAAGAATTAAATTATTATTATAGGTTATTATTTTCAGAACAGAAGTTCAAAACTTCCAAAGCTAGTTGACAAAGTTGGCATGGCAACCACCAAAGCGCATGATCGCGGAACTGCCACTGGACATCCATTCGTGGCAAACATTAGCGAATTCTTGGTTTCCTTTTAATTAGTTGTTTTTTGTCAAATTTCATGAAACGATAAAATAAGATATGTAATTTTCATTCTGCAATGTTAAAAAATTTTAAACATTCACACGTTTATATTTCTGTAATTTTATTTCTAGGTGAATCCTGCACTAGGTATGCAATTAAGAAGATCGACAATCACATTAAAAACCAAGGTTAAAAAAATCTTAATCT
The DNA here is from genome assembly GCA_010014905.2 of Druon quercuslanigerum. Classification (NCBI taxonomy): domain Eukaryota; kingdom Metazoa; phylum Arthropoda; class Insecta; order Hymenoptera; family Cynipidae; genus Druon; species Druon quercuslanigerum. Next base: position 5,623 of record JAAAKG020133956.1, on the reverse strand, counting down.
TAGATAAATCGATATTTTATTTTCTCAGCATAGAATAAACTCGCTTAAATATATACTATTATATTACAGAAAATGCTATGATTCTTTATAGGCCATAAATAAAGTATTACATCTAGATGTTAACTAGCTTTACATATTTCTGACACGCAGAAACAAAATTTTCTTCACGATCATTTGTCGCCTTTATTTCGATGTCTCTAAATGAAGGGAAGCCACATTTTTTCCCCAAGTTAGATTTCTGATTCGATTTATATCCTCAAAAATCACTGATAAATTGTGTTTTGACTACTCCATGTTCCAAACCTTTATGCTGATATGAGGCACTTGCCGAACGATAACTTCGGTAACATTTTTTGAACATAAATTGTTTTGTTTTTTTCTTGCCTGTACTTCATGTTCTATTTTGATTCCTGAATTTCTTGCTTTGTTAGGGTCCGCACTTTATGCAATTGATTTTCCATAGTCTTATGTCAGATCCTTTAATTGAACAAATTTTTCCTTGATTTCGAAAGTATCACCATTATCGTATTCGACTAAGTCTTGATTACCAGAAGAAATGTTATTAGTTATACAGTAATATGGCCCAACATCTGGATTTGTATTAATTTTTTTATTTGTTCTTGGAATTCTGTCGACCTAGAAAATTAAAACGTAAAAGTTAGCAATTGCAATTTTATCTAGTTGTGTTCGGAAGAACTTCCTCTACCTGGAAAAATACGATGTGTAATATTCATTTCATAATTTTATAATTTATTTAAACATTTCAAAAATTAAACATCTGTATTTTTAATTCTAGGTAAGCCTCTGCATTCTTTACATTATTAAGAAGATATACATTCACAAAAGCATCATACTGCAAAAATTAAATTAATATATTAAGTTGCAAAAAGTATAAAGATCTTAAACGAATAATTGTTTTATTGTCTTAGAATAGAATGCATTCGTCAACTGTACAATCATATAGCATAGAAAATCCCATAATTATTTATAGTCAATAATACATCCTACAAATAAATATCATGTAACTCAATATCATCATTGGGTAGTTAAGACTTGCTAGTAAATCAAAATGACATTGGTCATCAATCTATAACCTCTTATAAAAATATTTTTTCCAAATAAATAAAACGTATGAGAACAAATTATACTTTTGAAGAAAATCCATGGAGGGTAAATTTGCTCTTTCGGAACCTGCAAAGTATTGCTCGATTATTTATAGTTCATAAATAATGTAATATACGCAGATGTTAACTAACTTTCCTTTTTCATAATGCACACAAACCAAATTTTAATCATAAAAGTTAAACAGTCATAACCCACTTTATTCAATATCATTAGTGAGTAGTTAACACTTGCTATTAAATTGAAAAAAATGCTCTTCCGTCACCTTCAAAAAGTAAAATCAGGTATTACGAATGGATTTTCAAAAATAGTAATTTAAGATGAACAAGCATTTAATTACCAAAAAAGAGTTTACTCTATTTCTTATAAAAATACTGAATATGCTGTAAAATAATTAGTTCCTTCAACCAAAGTTAAACTTTCTTGAAGCTTAATGTATGCTGTAAGTTATTATTACTTCATATGGCGTAAAGTAATATGTCTTGACAATATTATTTTCTCTTTTGCTATAAATCAGCAAAAATGGCAAGTAAATTGGGGTTTGACTTCTGCATGTTCTAAACGTTTATGCCGATGTAAAGAAACTAACCAAGCATAACTTTTCATACATTTGTCGCATTTATGCCGTGAGTTCACTCTAGGTAAGGAGTTGAAGAAACGTGATTTACCAAATTCCTTTTCAAATTAGTTGTATAACCGCAAAAATTACAAATAAATTATGGTTTGACGTCCGCATGTTCTACGCGTTTATGTCGATTTAAATTAGTTAACCAAGAGTAACTTCGGAAACATTGATCGCATGTATGCTTCGTTTCCAATGCATGTATGTTTGTCTTAAGGTGTATAAGATCCACATGCCTACACATGCTATTTTTCAGTGTAAATTGTTTTCCGCAGAATTTACATCTGAATTGGGGATTGACGTAACATATGTAATTTTTATGTTTAACCAAAGCGTTTTTCTGGGAATAACTTCGCGCACACTTTTCACATTTATATTTCTTTTCCGGTTTTGATTTGCGAATTTTCTGCTTCTTATGGGCACGTTGTTTGGGCTTAACAGTCAAGATGTTAGTTGTTCTCACATCCGCGGTGTCCAATTTTGAATCGTCTGTTTTATTGCATATCTGGGTTGTAGTTGTCTCTGTAACTGAAAAATTAACAAAATGTAATTTGCAATTACTTATTTATAATTTTATTGAAGACAGCCGAATTGCAAAAGCCATACCTTTAGTGATCTCTTCCTTGATATCCAAAGTTTTATCAATGTCGTATTCAATTAAAGTCTTGGCACCAGCATTTTTGGTGGAATAAATTTGAGAAGAGGTACGAGAATATGGCCTATCACCATATTTTTTTATTGAAATCTTTGATTCTCTCTTGGAAGTGGGTTGATCTAAAAAATTATAAGTTGCAAGTTATTACAATTAGTCATTTTTGATGGCTTTAATCCTTATCCTTTAGTAGATGTAGACTGAATTAGTAACACATACATGTAACATTACAGTGCTCACTGACTTTCAGGACGTATATGTCATATAAATTTAAATCTTGCGTTTTCTATTTAAAAAGAAAATTCGAATTTACACAAAAAAGATTGGGCGAGCGCAAAGAGAAGACCATGCAGTGCATCTTGATTTAATTAGCAGTTATTACCCACAGCAGAATATAATATAATAGAAAAAATCAGAAATCGTAAAGTCTTCTGAATTCAGCGACATCATTACTTTTAGCTTAAAAAATTATTGTCGGTTGTTAGAGGGCAAAACCTAGGTGGAAAATTCAGTATACCAAACTCTCGCTATCAGTCACCTCGATTTGAGTCTTCCTATACAACAAAACCTTTTATCATTCTAACTGAAAATTACTAAACGTATCGAACTAAGCATATAGAATTTCATCACAATTGCCTTATTCAATCGATTTTATTTTAGCTATGTTTTATCTTAACTTCATTGTTCCCAAATTGACAATTTTATTAAATAAAACAAAATTTCAAAGTTAGTTCCAGTACAACTTTTTATAAAATGGACGAAAATTTAATTTGTCTGTAGTCAGGCGATATTAGAGTTAAATATATGAATTTTATCATCTTTTGATTATTAATCTGGTAAGATTTAAAACATTTATTATAAAAAATTCTTTATCTGAAATCTTTTTATTTAAATATATACTTTACGTTTTAAGGTTGTTCATTTTCAACGCATTCTAAGACAAAGAACAGAGTAAAAAGTATTAATTTTTATATAATTTTTTTCTGAATATAAATAATGTAACTAAAAATATATTTAATTTACATCATGAACCAAATATATAAATTAATCAAAGAAAACGATATCACTCACGCATCATTTTATTATAAGTAATGGTAAAAAAACTCAACATAATATACTGACTAAATCCAAAATAATTCCCTACATTTGATTCCTTTTTCGAATTTTAAATAATGTCCATAATTTTGTACGGTAAATACTAAATCATGCAAATCAATTAAGGCATTGCTCGATTCTGTATAGTTATTCAAAGTAATAAAACATATAAGCGATTGTAAATATTTTACATAACATATTTTGCTTTCTTTGTATTGTTGTGTCCTTTTTGACATAAAAGCTACTTTATTTTTATATTTATTTAAACAAAATAAAATCGCGTTACGTAATGTATGTACGACTTCTTATACAAAATTATACATTTGAGAAAAATCTGAAAAAAATTTGAGAAAATGTCGATATCGATGAAGAATAAATTTACTCTTTGGTCCCTTCTGTAAGTAAAATTGAATATTATGAAAAGATTTTCGCAAAACGTAATTAAAGTTGTATAACCATTATATGTAACGCAAATAAGAGTATTCAAAGTTTATTAATGAATTATTAAGGTTTTAATAAAATATGGAGTTTTTTCAACCAATATATATAAATTCCCTAAAGTTTAAATTCGAGTTATTATTATTTCAGATGACGGGAAATAATGTGTCTTAACAAATTATTTTTCTTATTCGCTTTATGACCGCAACAATCACAAGTAAATTGTCGTATTATTCCTTCGTGTTCTACACGTTTATGTCGATTTAAAGCACTTAACCAAGAATAACTTAGCGAACATTTGTCGCAATGATGTCTTTGTTTCGGTGTCTGTAAATGAAGTACTGTAATGTGTGCTGTCAAAGACTTTTTCATATTCGTTTTATATCCGCAAAAATTGCAAATAAATTGTGGCTTGTCCGCCGCGTGTTCTAAACGTTTGTGTCTATACAAATGACTTGACCAAGTGTAACTTCGGGCACATTTGTCGCAAGAATACCTCATTTCCGACCAATGTGTATGGGTTGAAGAAATGTGATCTGACAAGGTTCGTTTTAATTTCGTTTCATATCCGCAATAATTGCAAATAAATTTCGGTTTCACGTCTGCATGTTCTAATTGTTTATGTCGATGTAATGCACTTAACCAAGTATACCTTTGCGAACATTCGTCGCAAGTATGTTTTTGTTTCGATGTATCTAAGTGAAGTACAGCAATGTGATTTGACAAATATGGTTTTCGATTCGTTTTATATCCGCAAAAATCGCAAAAAAATTGCGGTTTCACTGTTGAATGTTCTAAACGCTTATTTTGATGTAAAGCACTTGACGAACTATACCTTCGGGGACATTTTTCGCAATTATACTTCTTTCTCGATGCCTGTAAGTTTTTTTCATTATGTACAAGATCCACGTGGCACGTCATGTCACTTTTACGTTTTGATTCCTGGATTTCCTGATTCTGTAGGTTCATCTGTTTGGGCTTAACAGCCAAAACCTCTTTGCTTCTAATATCTACATTAGAGAAATTCGACTCATGCGTTTTATTAGATATCTGGTCTGTAATAGTCAGTGATTCTGAAAATTTACTAAAATATAACATGCGATTGACTTCTTATAGTTTTATTTCAGTTATTTTAATTTCAACAGTCATACCTTGGATGATTTCATCCTTGATTTCCAGAGTTTCATCATTATCGTACTCGATTAAAGTCTTAGCACCAGAATTATTGACAGTAGAAATTTTAATACTTGTACAAGGATATGGCCCACCATCTGGTCCTTCTTTTGATTTCTTCGAATTATTCTTGTAATTCTGTTGATCTAGCAAATTATAACGTGAAAGTTACAAATAGCAGTTATATAAGTTTAATTCTTTTATATCCTATTTCTAAAGGAAATTCAAATTTTGATCCCAAAAAACAGATAGGAGGAGCACAAACAGAAGATCATGCAGTACACCTTGACTCAGTTAAAACCCATAGAAACCCACAGAAAACCATATATTCTATTTGGACAGAATTTACATGATAAAAGAATGTAGTATTTATAATAAAAGAATATCCAACATATATCAATTTTATATTTTATATCGACCATAAGTCGAAATTTAATATTTTATATAGTGATGCCGTCGAGCGATATTTCCCGATCTCGACGCGATCCCGAGTCGATCCCAGCCTCCTGTATCGGGTGTGG
>JAAAKG020133955.1:0-13999 GCA_010014905.2 Druon quercuslanigerum | reverse complement strand
GGACACGCCGAATACAAGGAAAAATAAATATAAAGAGATTCTTTATTTTTAAGACTTTTATGAAGTTCATGCTCCTAAAAGTGGCAACACTAAAATATTTTTATCAGATAAGATCTATTTTAATTACAAAATTTCGACGGGCTGTGAGTCACAGTTGCACCTAACGCTGGGGTGGCGCTTTACTGACCAGGGCGTAGTTTGCGCAGAAGAAAATCCATCGCGGCGGCAAATTAAAACATTAACAGTTTGTTAACTACTATTCCAATTTATCTGAAACTTTCCAGAAAATTTCCTTGAACCTTTCTGAATAACTTTCTCGCTGACAGTTTTTGCTTGCTCAAAATTCGCTCGACTCCCAAAACGCTAGAAGTTGTTTGTGCACGAATTATGCCCCGTCATCGAAAAAAATGATTAACAATTTTTCAAATAAACAATTTGATGTTTTGCTAATGCCATCAGTCGCAGAATATGACCATTCATATTTCTGATAAGTTTTATTACAAAATATCACAAACTTTTCATATCGCTGCGAGTTGAAGTAAAAAACTCTAAATATTGTGATCAGAGAAAAAAACAGTTTTTCGTGAATAATTCGAAAAATAAAAAAGCTACAACTTTTTTTATGAGGAGAAAAAGATGCGAAATTAAATTTTCACTCATGATATATATTTCAAAAATTAAAATTTAAGACTTCATTTTCAGGAGCTTAGGGGCCTCCCCACTTGCATCCGGCGCCTCAATTCTCGGAAACATGAAATGGAGGAACACGGAATCCAGGTTTGAATTTAGTTGAATTTTCAATATCTCAATTAAATTTTTATTAAAAAAAAAATACTTGGATGTTTAAACCAATAATTGATTTAATAGCCCATAAAGATGCATTTTCAACTTTTAATCTAGTAGTTGAATTTTTAAGCCAAGAATAAGAATTTTTCTTATTGCAAAAGATTCCGTGGATTATAGGAAATTATTATTTTTATTATTATTATTATTATTATTACCCCATTAGGCCGTTTTCCTTTCGGGGTAGGCGTAACCCACTCGGGGGGGGGGGGGGGAGTAGTGTGAGGAAGGAGTTATAGAATTTCTAGATTTAACTAGAATTCTCGTGTTAATTCTTGAAATAACACGTTCATTCCGCAACATTGCTCCGATCCAGGTTGATGATCAATCTCTCTAGCAATCACCCCAATTGAAGATCCTTACAAAGTCGTCTAGTGAGGTTCCCAACTTGGGTCCATTAGTATCCGAGGTATTTTGTTTCAGGCACACTTTTTCTATTAACTATTTGCCGCCATAGTTTTCTGTCCTGGCATACTTCTCTAGCTTCTTTCATGCAAATTCGCGTGTTTCTGTGGCTTCTTATGTCTCTTCTAACTAGGGTCTGATTCCCACATTCTAACCATTTTATTCGCGGCCTACCTCTGGGCACGCTGCCATTTACTTTACCTTGATACACTTGTTTTGATTATATCCCTAACCTCAGTCACACAGACCTTGATACACTTGTTTTGATTATATCCCTAACCTCAGTCACACAGACTTTCTCAATCGAGTTTTCTAACGCATCGTGTTCTACATGATGCGTTCATTACAGAACATCTTTATATAGAAAAAAATTGTAGAATAATCCGCATTGAACTATATAATAAAAAAAAATAAAAGAAATTAATTAAAAAAGTAAAGAGACTGCAAGTGAAAGGTGAATATCAGATCAGTCATAATCTTATATGAAAGTACACAAAAAATAGCGATTATGTACAAATAAACTTGTTCCAGCAAAAAATTTTGAATTCTCTTGATATTTTTAAAATACCTTTAAACATACTTGAAATACATATGAAAACCTGTTGAAATCTCTTGAAATCTCTTGATATCATTGAAAATACGTTTCAGTCAATACAATCTTTGATATTTACAAAAATCTGTTAAGCTACATTGAAATTTGTAACGTCCCCCAAAGTCTTAAAAAATCAAGGTCCTATATATCTTATTTTTCTCTCCTTGAATTTTTGAAATCCATAAAAGTACCTGGAAAAAATTTTTAATTTTTTCTGTAAAGTGCAAGTTGTTTGAAATCTTTTTAATATACACCTGACTCTTGGTTTAGGAACTCGCGGTTTAGGAATTCCTAGAACTGCTGGCCCACGCATTTTCTTAGCTTGAAGAGCGAGAGAAGGTTAAGAATCTCGCCTCAGAGGAGGCACGGTGCGCGAGTACTCAGTAGAGTATATTGCGCAATATTATGTTTTCCAATTGGAAACGGTTCAGGCGGCCCTGACTGCTTGCGTTTTATTTCCCCCGATTTAACAACAAGGCTACTTGCAGACATCCCACGAAACTGTAGCTAAACTGAGAGTCGAATGTAATTTCATTTAAACTTACTCATTAAAGTTCTCTCGAAGAAGTGTTAAAATCTCTCTCTTGAAAACATTGGAGCCATTAATAAAATCTTTTAAATGTTGTGCAATTCCTTTAAATACCTTAAAATCTCCTGAAATCTAAATAATCGCTAGAATCCCTAGAAATTCAATGAAATTTCATTTATTTTTTAAAGTTCTCTAGAAAATTTTTGCAATCTTTGGACATTATAAAAAATTCTTCAAATTCCTTGAAATTTTGTATATCTCTTAACATCCATTAGAATTCTTTAAAATCACTTGAATACAATTAGACTTAAATTAAATTTCTTGGAGTACTTGGAGATTTAATAAAATCGTTCAAGATCTGTGAAATTCCTTGAAATACCTTAAAATCCTTTAAAATCTGAGGTATCGCAAGGAATTCCGTCACATTTCATTTTATTTAATTTGTTTTCCAAAATTCAATAAAAATCTCTTAAAATCTTTGGAATTCATAAAAAATACTTTGATATCCCTTGAAATCTTTGAAACATGTAAAAATCCTCTAAAATTAATTAAAATGTTTAGAAATTTTTTGAAATCCGTGGAAATAGCTTTAAACCCTTGAAACCCGGATGAAAACTTACGATTTCGGCCCGAAATTAGTTTAAACCCTGTGAAATCCGTAAATTTTGTGAAGTTTTCTGAAATACCTTAAAATCCATTGAATTCTTTGAAATCACGAGGAATCAATTCAAAAAAAATAAAAGCCAACCAAACTCGTCAAATCTTTTTCAATTTGATTAAATATTTTTGAATTTCATAAAATAAATTTGAAACCCTTAAAATCCGCTAAAGTCCCTCGAAATTGGTTAAAATCTCATAAAATGAATGGAAATTCTCTGCAATTCAAATTAAATTGATTTAAGTTCTCAAAAAAACAATATTTAAATACTTATAAATGTTTGAAATCCTTTAATATTTGGAAATCTATAAAATCTTTAAACTTTCGAACTTCCTTGACATCCATGGAAACATTTTGTATTTTTTGAAAACCGATGAAATCTTTTTAAATTAGTTAAAATTTTTAGTCTCTCGAACTTGGTTGAAATCCTTTGAAATCTCCTAAAACCTTCTGATATGTTTGGAAACATTGAAAACTTGATATTTTTATGAAAGCTGACGAAATCACTTAAAAGGCATGGAAGTTCTCTGAAAATTAAATTAAACTCATTCCATAAAGTTCTACAAAAAAAAACCTTTTAAATATCTATAAATATTTGAAATCTTTTAATCTTATGAAACTCCTTGGAATACCTTAAAATACATAAATTATCATTTTTATAGAATAGCGAAAAAAATCAAAATTCATCATAGTAAAATCATTAAAGAATTATAATGAATTTCAAATAATATTTTTTCGTAAGAGGGGCTTACAAGATATCACAAATTGGAAAGGATTAAATGGGATTACATAAGGTTGCAGGAGAGTGTACCATATTGGGGGAGTGATTAACCTCTCGATTGAAAATGACACTTTATTTTCTCTCTATGATTTTTTGCAAATGAATGCTAAACATAATCGATAAATCTATTTTTGGAATTGTAGGACAGATTCGATTTGACCTACTCAGAGAATTACACTTCCGATTCCGAAATCAGTGGTTCCAAGCTGCGTGTGGTCAGACGGGTCAAGTTTACCGGATCTCTCTGATTCCATAAACCCTTTCGGCTTATAACAGTCAAGTCTGTGTTTTGCTTCGAACCCGCCATCTCTCTCTCTCTCTCTCTCTCTCTCTCTCTCTCTCTCTCTCTCTCATCGTTTCTTCCTCAGAAAGCCCTCCCTATTTTGACCCTCCTGCTGCGTACCATTAGTGTCGCACCCCGCGAACATTTCGGCTAGTGACCTCTCGACGAATTGCTACGCGTCCTAAATGACGATAACACAATTACAATTCGATTTACCTCACGAAATATCAGCCAAGAGGAAATTTTCACACTGATTTAACTTTTAATTGAGTAAAAACTAATGAGAGTTTATGATGGTCTTTAAATATTATTTATAAATATTATTTGAATTATATGCTGCAAATTATTCGAAAAAATTTAAATAAAATATCTCAAGTTAAAAAAATATAAATTTCAATTTTGATAGATGTGATTCTAATATCACAGGCAAGAGCTTTCAAGTTCAAGAGCAGTCATGTCTGGTAGCTTTAAATTGTATGGGTACTGAAGTTTAAGGTATTGAAAGTTTCCATACTTGAACTTTCAAATATGAAAGCTTTCAAGTTCGAGAGATGAAAGGATAAGCTTATAAGCTTGGAAGCTTCTAACTTGTCAAGACTTAAATTTCAATTTCCATATATGTGGCTTTAATATCAATATCGGGAGCTTTCATGCTGAATAGCAATATAAACTTTAAAGGTTAAGGGATTCAAGTTTTCAAACTTACATTTGTAAGCTTTTAAGTTCAATAGCATTTAAGTATGGAAGCTTTCAAGACCATGGAATTCCGTTTAGTAAGCTTTAAATGTTAGGAGAATGCAAGTATGGATTCTTTAAACTTCAGGGAAATCTTATTTAATCGCTTTCATGTTAAGGAGCTTGTCTTAAATTTAAGAATAAATTTGAATAAATATAATTTATATGTATATATAGAGAGCTTCCAAGTTTAAGAGCAGTCAAATAGGGAAGCTTTCAATTTCAGGGGAATTTAAAGTTTAAAATTTTGAAATTCAAAGTTAAAGGTATTCAATTTTCTAATTGAAATAAGTAAGCTATCAAATTCGAGGAATTAAATTTGACAAACTTTAAATTTCAGGATAATTCAAGCATAGGATCTTTCAAGTTCAGGTAAAACAAATTTAGAAGCTCTTAATTGCAAAGAAATTCAAGAAAATTTAAGGAATACAAGCTCAAACGAAATCTAGTTCTGAAGATTTTAAGTCAGCTTTCAAGTTGCCAAGAATTAAATATCAATTTTAATAGATTTTTTGTGATATATATCGGGATATAAATATCGAGATCTTTCAAGTTCAAGAGCAATCAAGATATAGGATAAAATAAAAATGTGATCTTTTTTAGTCAGTGAAATTAAATTTAGAAGAAAATAAAGTGGTTTGAAAGATTAAAAGTTCAGGAGAAATAATCTTTAAATACAGGATCTTTCAAATTCATAAAAATAAAATTTGGGAGCTTCTAGTCGCAGAGGAATTTAAGAAATTTGAAAGATTACAAGTTGAGGAGAAATCGAGTTCTGAGTCTTTCAAGTTTGAAAGCTTTAAAGTTGCCGAAAATTAAATTTCAATTTTAATAGGTGTGGTTTTGATATAAATCTCAGGAGATTTCAAATTCAAGAGGAACTTAGTTGGAGAGCTTTTAATTTAAAAGAATTTATGTTCAAACTGATAAAGAATTATAAACTTCAAAGGTTAAGGAATTTCAGTTTTCTAACGTTCAAGTTCAAGCGAATTCACGCAAGGAAGCTTTCAAGCTCTAGGAATTAAATTTGGTGATAAATTCAGGAGAATTCAAGTTTTTAAGCTTTAGAGTTTATGAGAATTTAAGTATGATATTAAAATTCAGAGAATTCAACTTTTCAAGTTTCAAGTATAGTAGAAAACGATTTTTGAAGCTTTCAAGTATAGTGAATTCAAACTTTTTAGTTTTCACGATCTAGAGACTTTAACTTTGGAAGCTTTCAAATTCCAAAGAACTCAGTTTAAAAAGAATTCTATTTTGAAAGCTTTGAAATTCAAGAAATCTAATTTTGCGGTATTCATCTTCAGGAAAATTTAAGTTTGAAAGCTGTTCAGTTCCGAGAATTTTACTTAATTGAGGAAACAATCAATTTTAGAAGAAACTTTAGAAGCTTGAAGTTTGCAAGCTTTAGATTTAGAATAATCAAGTTTTAAAGATTTCAAATTCTGGAGAAGTTATTTTTTAAGCTTTATATTATATTTAAATATTAGAAGTTTAGGATTTCACATGATAAATGTCATGTATCATATTCAAATTCTCCTATTACATATTTTTAAAGGACTTTTTCACGAAACCTTAAAAAATTCTGACATGAGTGAGATCAATATACGTCCGGGTTCACGTGCCAAGACGTAGTTTGCTGTTGAAATCGATGAGCAGCAAGAGAGTTTAGCATACACAAAAAGAGACGTGGAAGAAGGAAATATTTAGCATCTATATATTTTTATATTATTTATACATATATAATACTTGAGAAACAATAAAGTTAAATCATAAGACACATAGGCAATTGTTAAATAAAAAGGGTTTTATTCTATTCCGGAGCGTGCTGGAAAAGGGGCACAAAACAAACTCTCCTAAAAGTTATACTTGAAAGCCTCCAAACTTGAATTCTTTTGAACTTTAAAGCTTCCGCTACTGAAATAACAATCATGAAAGCTTTCAAACTTAAATCCTTTTGAACTGAAAAGCTTCCGAGCTTGAATTTCCCAAATCTCGAAAGATTCAAATCATGAAAGCTCTTAAACTTGACTTCTCGTAAACCCCCCTTTAAATAATAGAAATTCTTAACACTTTTTCAGACCAGATGGAGCTATGAATTAATTTATTTGATTAAAATATTTTTCTGAAAATAGGTTTTCTCCATTCGTTCCGCTGGGACTCTTTTCACTAAGCTACTAGAGATATCGATAGAGGAACAATTTTTTTGAGAAATACACGCTGTCTTTAGCAAGGTGTTACGTTTTACATACGTCAATTTTACAACAATCGATCTAATTTAACTCCTCAAATGACAAAAAATTCCTAACGCCTTTTCAGACTAGATAGAACTAAGAATTAATTTAAAAAATTAAAACATTTTCCTGCAAAATATTTTCTCCTTTCGCTCCGCTGGGAATCAAACCCAGCTCTTCCGACTGATGGTTGGGTGCTCTTTACCACTAAGCTACTAGAGAGATTGATAGAGAAACCTTTTTTAAAAATACACGCTATGTTTAGCAAGGTGTTGTCTGTAGTAGCTTAGTGGTTAGAGCGCCCAACCGGCAATCAGTAGACATGGGATTGATTTCCAGTGGAGCGAAATAAGATTTTTCAGAAAATATTTTTATTTTAGAATAATCAGGTTATTTTAATCTACCGCACAGGTATTTCAATTTTCGCATGTTTGTTGGTCCTGGGGGATGAAAGGGGGTAAATTTTCATCCCTCGACCCTCGTGTTGAATATTTGGGTTATGCTGTGAATGACAGTCGAAATAAGATGGAGGGGTCTATCGGGCAATACGTTGGAGAATCTATCGTGGACCAGAAAACCAAGCTTAAGGGTAGAAACGGAAAAAGGGGTTGTTTGAGACTGGGGAACAAGGAGTGGGTCGTCTAAACTCCTCGTGAAAACACGTGCGAGCTATCTCACCTCCCTCGCTTCCAGGGCCGCCCGGAACCTCCAAAAAGCCCAGGGCTCGACTTCTCATAAAGCTGACTAGACCCGAATCGAGGAAGTTAAAAGGACTTCTTGGAAAAGTGCCCGCTTTGACTTATAACTCCATTTTTCATATTACGCCATTCCTGAATTTTCCTAAATTTAAAAGCTCCTTAACATAAATTATCCAGAACTTCAAAGCTTCCAAACTTGAATTTTCTGAAATTGAGAGCTTGAAAGCTTCAAAACATACACTCTCCAGAACTAAAAAACTCTGTATATTTGACTTCTATTAAACTTGAATATCCTGCACTTAAAAGCTTCTAAATTTATATTCCTTTGAACCTAAAGCTTTTAAACTCAAGATCAAGGTTCCAATATTGAAGTTCCTGCACTTTAGTGCTTGAAAGCTTCAAAAAATGAATTTTCCAGAACATGAAAACTTCTAAACTTGATTTTTGCTCCACTTTAAAGCTTTTAAACTAGAATTCTCCTGAAACTAAAAGATTCAAAACTTGAATTCTTCTCAAATGGAAGCTTCATTACATAAGTTCTCTGAATAAATATGTTAACAAACTTTATTTTTCGGTACCTCAAAAGCTCGAAAACTTTAATTCTTTTTAACATGAAAGCTTATTATTTTTAATTCGTTAAGCCCTTAAATTTAAGATCAAGATTGCAATATTGATTTCTCTAAGCTTTAGAGCTTACAACCCGGAATTTCCTAAGCTTGAGCGCTTGAAAGCTTTCACAACATTAATTAAGGATTTTAAATTAGAATTCTGCTAAAATTGAAGATTAATAAGCTAAATTATCTGTGTTTTTAAGCTTAAAAACTTGATTTCTCCTTATCTTGAAAAATTAAAAACCCTTGTCTCAACTTGAAGTCTTTCAAATTTGAATCATTTTTAACCTGATAACTCCCAAGCTCAATATCAAGCTTCTAATATTGACTTTTCTAAATTTTAAATATTGAACTTGACAACTTATAAAGTTTATTTCGCCTCAAATTGAAAGCACTCAATTATAAATTTCTTGGAAACTCGAGATCAAGCTTCCAATTTTTGTTTTCCTTATCTTTGAAGCTTACAAAGTTAAATTTCATGAGCTTTGGAGCTTGAACGATTCATAAAATGAGTTCCACAGACCTTGGAAACTCTAAAAATTGATTGCGCCTCAACTGAAAAGTTTCCAAACTAGAATCCTCCTGGAATTGAAAGATTCATATAACTTGTGCTCTCCTGAATTTGAAAGCTTCTAGACTTAAATTACGTGACCTTAAAACCTTCAAAACATTAATTCTTCTTATCATGAAAGCTTCTAATTTTTTTACTTCAAAGTTATTAAACTCATAATAAATCTGATGCTAATATATACTTCCTTAAACTTGAAAGCTTAGAATCTGAAATTCTCAGGAAATGTGAGCTTTAAAGCTTCAAAGCATGAATTTTTGGGAAATTAGATGCTTCCAAATTTGAAATCTTTTTAATTTTGAAAGCTATCAAACAGAATATAAAACTTCCAATATTGATTTCCCTGAACTTAAAAGTGTTCAGCCCTGAATTTTCTGAAATAGAGAACTTTGAAATCGTCAAAACATAAACTATCAAGAATTTCAAATCTTACAAGCTTGATTCAGGCTTAAATTGGCAGCTTTAAAAATAGAACTCGCCTGTAATGTAAAGCTGCCAAACTTGAATCATCCTAAACTTGAATTTCCTAAAATTTTAAGTTTAGGAATTTTATTTCTTCTTATCTTAAAAGTTTTCAAGCATTCAATATTGATTGCCCTGTACTTGCAAGCTTTCAAATCTGAATTCTCTGAAGTAGAGAACTATCTAGAACTTCAAAGCTTCCAAATTTGGTTTAGTCTGAACTTGAAAGCTTCCGAAATAGAATTCTCTTGTAATTGAAAGCAGCTATACTTTAATTATACTGAACTTGAAAGCTTTCAAACTTAAATTCCCTAAATTTTTAAGTTTAGAAACTTGATTTCTCCTTGGCTTTAAAGATTAAAAACATTATTTATTCTTAACTTGAAAGCTTTCAAATTTTATTTCTTTAAAATAGAAAAGCTTCGCAACTCAGAATTGAGCTTTCAATTTTTATTTTTTATGCAGTTTTTAAACTTCAATTCAGCGAGCTTGAAAACCGGAAATCTTCAAAAAATGATTTTTCTAGAAATTTAAAAAGCTGTCAAACTAGAATTATCTGAAATTTAAAGCTTCCAAACTCTAGTTAGTTTAAATTTGAAACCTCTTAAAACTGCCTTAAAAGCTCTGGGCAAAAATAAATAGAAATTTTCAAAGCTCGAGGAAACACCATAAATATGAAAGAAAGAATTAATGCCAAACTTGAGAATGAAATTTTTATTTATGCAAAAAATCGTATTTTACGTAATGAAAAATTCCGCTTTCTTCAGCTTTCAACGCATGGGCTACACGTGTTCTACTAAGCCTAAGCTTATGCGTAAAAGCAGCTCAACCCGAATCCTCCTCCGCCAAATTACTCCGTGTCGTTTCCCTCACGCCCACGCCTTTTCCTTCTCTTGATATGTTCCCCCACCATAGAGCTTTTGTTTACTCCCAAGAAAAACACGAAAGCATCTTCAACGCGCAAGGAAGAAAATCGCTGCATTTTCTCACCCTCCTGGTCGATCGATTTTGAAGCCAAAGCCGATTTGACCTCATTTTCCTCGTATGAAATTGTATCAAATTCCTGATTTGGATATCCTATGGATATCGTTTTGGTAATTATATACCACACGGAGAAATATCCGACAGATCTTGAAGGTATTCCCAGAATCTCTTGGAAATTTGGGTGAATCCACACAAAAATTAATTAATTTTTTTTTGTTAAAAAAAATAAATTAGGTGACGCAAGCCCCATGAAGTTTAACGCTTATTTTCCATTAAAAAAAAAACCTTTTTTGTGAATTTCATTCAGAATCTTCAAAATTGACTAAATCGAGTTGAAACAACATTTCTCTGTAAAAAAAGCCACAAAATACGAATAAAATATTACTTTTTAAATGTCACCTCCATAAGTGCGTTTTATAGGGTCCCAAAAGACCCCATAAGTAAACAAACATGGGGTTTTCGAGTTTTTGACGCTAATTATGGTCTTTTAGCATTAAAAAATTAAAATTAATTTGAATACATAAAATACTACTTCATGCTGCTAATTAGATATTTACATAAATTGTTAAAAAACTTTATTCCTAGACAGTTGTCTTTTTTCCTGAAATTTTTAACTTTTGGTCCACTTTTAAATTAGAGTGAAGTGATAATTATTTCAAGTTAATGTAAATGATTTTTTAAACAATTTATTGTTATCAATAATAATATTCTCTTTACTTAATGATAGAATGTTGAATTTCTTTCTGAAACTTTTAACTATTTGTCTATTTTTCACTTGGAGTGACCTAATAATTAATTAAATTGAGCAAAAATAATTTTTTATATAAATAATTATGATTATTAACTATCTTTATATATAATAATTCCACATAGTTGCGGGGTTTTCTAAAATTTTGTACTTTTGGTCACTTTTCACTTATTAAGGTAATACGTGATGCAAAATAACAAAAATAATTGTTTAAAAAAATTCTCATTGTATATATATTTTCTTTGTCCTTTTAGTCATAAAAAATAACAAATAAACCTTAGAGAACAAATATTTTAAGTAATCTCTTTTTTTCGTGAATATATTTTACTTGGGCAAGATGGCTTTTTTGATTCAATTAATTTTTTTTTCACTGAGTGAAAAGTGAATAAAAAGTTTAAGAGTTCAGAAAAAACTGCAACTGTCTAGCATTGATAAAGAAGACGATAGTTATGAACAATAGGAATTTTTAAAAATAATTATTGTTGCTAAATTGAATTAATTATTAACTCACTCTTATGTGAAAAGTGTAGACAAATAGTTGTAAATTTCAGAAAAGAATCAATTTCCTAGAATTATTCAAATTGAATATTATTAACAATAATAATAAATTGTTTACATAATTAATTTTGGTAACTGTAATTAATTGTTAAACTTAGTATAATTAAAAATTGGAAAAATAGTGACAAATTTAAAAAAAAAACTGGAATGTCCTAGCATTATTCTAAGAGAATATTATCAACAACAATAATTAATCATGTCAACAATTATTTTTGTTAAGATTAATAAAGAATTACTATACTCTGATTGAAAATTGGATTCAAACATTTAATTATCAGTATTAAGCACAAAAAATTATTTTTTTCTTGCGAGATTTCCCACGAGAAAAAAAACACGGCTCAAACTTCATAGGGCTTGCGCTACTTCTAAACATCATTTAAAAACAAACAAAAGATCGGTTTATTTTTGTGTGGATTCAAACAGATTTTCGGGGAAGAAAATTCATATATTTTATCAGGATGTCCTAGAGATATCTCGAATATCCTATGGATACGCTAAAGATATTCCTTTTATTTCCGAATATATTAAGGATATTCACAAGATATCCCATGAATTCTCATATTTTTGGGTAAAGATCAATTTTTTTCTATCTTAGTATACATAGTATGTGGTTAATTCTCTTTTTCTTTTAAAGGACTTTTTTCCTCAGAAGTGGCTCTGTGTTCGCAGAAGTGTAAAGGCTAAAACCTAAAGAGTGGCCTCCATCCCTCGGGTGCGTACGCCGTACATCGTACGAGTTGAAAAGCTCAACTAGCGACCCGAGAAAAACAAGCGCAGTGCGTGTGAGTTGCGAACGGAACCGATCGATGCTCTGCACAACGTTGCACGCACAGCTAGCCAGAAGCACGTGGTGCGTACAGCCCCCTTCGCCGCATTCCTCACCTTCCAAGAGCGACGCATCACAGGCGGAAGCTGCCAGCTTCTGAAACCCTCAGTGGCGTAGCAAAAGAAAAATTGCATTAAAAATAATCTTTTAATTTTTTGGTTTTTTCAACTTTCAAGTTTAGAGTATGTCAAGCTTCAGAGCTTCAAAGTTTTAACTTTTCCAATTTTGAAAAATTTTAAACCCGAATCCTCTTGAATTTGAAAATTTTAAACACAGGCTTGAAAGTGTCCGAATTTTAATTCTTCAGAATTGCAAATCTTAAAAGTTGAATTCCTTGTATTTTAAAGTTTCCATACTTTAAATCCCTTAACTTGAAATCGTTAATATTTTAATCCTTTTCGGAGTTATCAGGAAATTTAAATTAAAATTTCCAAAACTTGCAAGATTACAAACCTAAAAAACCTGAACTTCAATTATTTGCAACTTCACAGCTTATTCTTGATTCTCCGAAATTTATTTCTTTGAAATTGATAGGTTCAAAACTTGAATTCCCTTAACTTGCTGTCTTCTTATTGATTCTGGAATATTGATTTTTTTTTGACATTGATAGGTTTCAAACTTAAATTTTCTTGGATGTTAGAATTTCAATAACTACATTTCGAAAACTTAAAAGCTCCAGTTATTGAATTCCTTGATTTTTAAGGTGTTCTCGAGAAGTTAAAATTAAAAACTCATGAACTTGCAAGATTCCTTACCTAAAATACCGAAACTTGAATTATTTGAACCTTTAAAGCTTCCTGATTAATTTCTTATTCTTCTTCATTCTCGAATATTAATTTCCTTGAAATTGATAGCTTTAAAACTTGAATTCTCTCGAATTTTTTAGGGTTTCCACACTTGAAAGTTTCCAAACCTTAATTATCCTGGATTTTCAGGTTTGAAATACAAACTTAAAAGCGTCCAAATTTGCATTCCTTTGAATGTGGAAATTTCGAAACTTGAATTTCGTGCATTTAAAAGCTTCAATTCTTGAATTCCCTTATATCGAAAGCTTTAATATTTGAATTCTCCTCAGAGTTCTCAGAAATTTTTAATTGAAAGCTCTTAAACTTGCTAGATTGCAAACTTAAAATCAAAAATTTGACAGCTTTTTGATTACATTCTTCTTTTGGATTCTCGACTCTGAATTTCCTTGAAATTGATTGCTTTAAAACTTGAATTCTATTGAACTTTAAGGCTTTGACATTTAGAAATTTCTAAACGAAAGTCTCCTGAATTTAAAATTGAAAAGGAACACTTAAAAGAAGCCGAATTTTAATTCTTGTGAGTAAGAAAATTTTAAAACTTGAATTTCTCGACTTTAAAAGCTTCAATATTTGAATGCTTAAATTTTGAATATTCCATAATTAAAGTAAATGGCAGCGTGCCCAGAGGCAGACCGCGGAAGGAATGGTTAGAATGTGTGAATGAGACCCTAGTTAGAA
>JAAAKG020133954.1:0-13999 GCA_010014905.2 Druon quercuslanigerum | reverse complement strand
ATTTCCATTCGAAAAGGAGATTTTTCCAAAATAATGGGAAAATTTCCAACTTTTTTAGGAAAATAATTTTTCCTACAAAAAGTTGGAAATTTTACCTGCAAAATAAGTGGGAAAATTTCCGAAATTTTTCACTTCGTAATATACGGTGTTTTTATTTTTTGCCATTCTGAGGAATGTGCACCACTTTATTCAATGGCTAGTCTCGTCGTTGATATTTTTTTGATTTACTTCATCCCTATCACGTTTAAGAATGGTCTCATTCTGTTGAATTGATTTGCTAGTATCATCAGCCTGCTTACTGCCTTGCATGATTGCCCTTACTGCCTCAGGTATCTTCGCATTTTGATGAATAGATTTCGCAGCATGTATATGATTATTTTATATACAAGAATATTTCTGATGTCTTTTCAAATTATCAAATCGTGGAAAAGTTTTTGGGACAATTAGGAAATAGGGAAGTCATTTTTTCGCTACTGTTGTTACTTAATTGATTGCTTAGTCATGAAAGCAGAGTTTATACATGAAAATAGGAGGAGAAGGAGGTGGAAGAGAAGAAGAAAGAGAAAGAAAAGCAGAAGAAGAAGGAGGAGAAGAAAGATATAGGAGGAGGAGAGGGAGGAGAAAGAAGAGGAAGAACAGTGAAAAATTTAAATATATTTGAATAAATAATTTTGCATTCCTTAGTCATGACGTCATAAAAATTCCACGAACCATTAAAAAATTCCTTGTAACTTGCATAAAAACACTAATAGAAAAATAGTGTCAATGCCATACAGAGTAGGTAAAAACGTTTTCTCCAATTCAATTATAAAATACCCTAACGGAAACTCTAATCTTGTAATCATTGATTTGAGAAATTCGAGCATTTGATTGAACTGCATTATTCTCCTTCTCTTATTCCTCATCCACCTCCTCTTCTGCCTCCTAATAAGGTAGTAGAGCAGTATAATGTATTTCAATCAAATGCTCGACGTCCTCGAGTCACTGATTACAAGATTAGACTTTTCGTTTGAGTATATTAGAAATAAAGTAGAGATAAAGTTTTTGCCTACTAAGTATGGCATTGATGCTATTTTTCTATTAGTATTTTTATAATAGTTACAAAGAATTTTATAATGGTTCGTGGAATGTTGAGGACGTCATCACTAAGCAATGTTTTTCACCTGAACTTTTTGAGATTATTTCGCGTATGTGATTCTTAAAGTGACTTCTCCTCTGTTTATGAAGTAAAAGCAAAAGAAACATAAAAAATGTTAAAATACTAGGACAAGCTAAACATATTGGTAGCTCGATTGCGGTAACTTTCACAATCACAAGCAGCTTGAAATAAAAATTAATATTAAATAATGATATTAAATATTAATAGATATTAGTAGCTGACGTTAATACCTTAACAGTTTGTTTGATAGTTTATTAACGACCAAATAAATACAAAATAACCAATGCCGTAGTAAGTAAACAATACGCATATCCCAGGGAAATCGCTGTAAAATTTCAGCCATAACCACGTCTCACGACCATGAGATAGGTGGTTACAGTCTGTCCCGGTATCATTACGACGAACCGGCAAAAGTCTTGTGCACCCTGAGGAGACGGAACGTCCCAAGGACGACCGCCTTCTGCACTTTCTTCGCAAGTGTTTTAGCATATTGTTCACATGCAGGAATGCTGTTTAGGCTATTAAACAGCGTAAGCTTGGCACCTCCAAGAGCGCTGATGATAAGGACGATGAATTTAACAGAATATTCCAGGTTCAATCGTCGCAACTCCCTTACAAGGTCTCTATACCTCTCTTTCTTTTCATTCTCCTTGGCTAAGATTTTTTTGTCAGCTGGTGCCGAAAATTCGATAACGAACATGGTTCGTTCTCGAAGTCAAGGAGAACTATGTCAGGCAATATATTATAATATTCGGTGCTTCTTATTCTCGACGTTGACTGATCCTCCACGTTTCTGTGGAAGATGCTGTGCATCCTCTTATCGAGAAGCTGTTCACGGAGGTTTTTCTACTGTACTTTCTGAATCCGGGCTTTCAGGAGTGAGTACTCGAGATATATAAGATTTGATGCATTCTGCTCACTACTGATACTGAAATTAAGTCCAAGTGTTTCAGCAGCCTCCTCCGCTGCTTTTTACAGAAACACTCCTTTGCCATCTTCTTCATGCTTCCTGACCATTTTAAGAAGAGCATCACTTCCATTTGCGACTCTATGTGCTGTAGCCAAAATAATCCTGTTGTGAAGACATTCAATATTCAATATCCCCCGACCACCCTAACGGCGTGACATGTAGAGTCGCAGAACAGAAGACTTAATATGCACATGAGTGACCTTGCGCTTTCGATTTGCAGGTTTGCTGCAAAGGTACCCCTGGGAATGGCGACGTGCTAGAGATAGTGGCAATGATGTGAGGCAAAAGAGGAGTGGGTTCATGGAGTCGCCCTTAAAGACACCTCTTTAGAAAGTGACCTTGTTAGTTGTCACACGATTTTTTCCAGATGAGATAGTAAATCTGGTTTTCCAATGTGGCATCAATCTCTCTATGCACCTAACGATTGGCGGATAGAAATTTAAGCTTTCCAAAAGACAGATGATAAGTTTATGGGAGGTCGAATCAAAAGCTTTCCGGTAATCAATCCAGGCCATCGATAGGTCACGCTGGTAGGATGTTGCATCTTTGCAGACACATGTATCGATAATCAGGTTCTCCCGACATGCTGCTACGCCTTTCTTTGAGCCGCGTTCTTCATACATTTCTTGTTACACAGGTCCGATTGCCCGAACAATCCTATCATATAGGATAGCTGTAAATATCTTATACAGAGTGCTCAGATAAGTAATTAGACTGTAATTCTTTGGGTCAGCTAAGTTGTCCAATTTTGGCAGGAGTACTGTACGCCCTTCCAACAACCACTCTAGAATTGGCTTTCCTGACTTCAAATATCGCACTCAGAGCAATTTGAATTTTTTTAAATTCTTTCAACGTTTAGAAGCCAATTTCTGATTAGATACCGTGTTATAGATCGTATAATTGCGTTCCGTAGTCATACCGTATGCTCATCGAAGGCAACTGATTTTTGACGACGTCAACATTCACCCCTTTTGCATTTTTAACAAAATCTTCAACGTGCATGCGAATACTGTTCATTTAGCTCCACAAGACATTAAATTCTGTAATAATTTGACCTGAACATTCATCCTTCATTAAACCCAAAACTTTCTTGTTAGCTTGCGCCATTCCGAGAACATTGTCTCAAAAATAGTGTGACATATGGAATTTACATATAGTCGGTGAGGTAGAAATCTGCTATGGATCCACGTCCTCGGTTGAAAATATGGTTTTCCACCTTGCCGTCCTATACCCCAAATATGCCTACCAAGTTGTCAAACCCTAACAGCGAGAGAAAGCAGCTTGTCAAAGAAAGGGAAATGTAAGCGGAGGACCCCCACTGGCAAAGGTTTAGTGGTGGCCCTAACGAAGGTTATAAAAAATTTCAGAGAGCACGTGGGTCAGTCTATTTGGAAAAATTGTGTTTCTCTTCAACAACGATTAGCTGTACAACGAAGAAAAAATTTTGGTGGTGCCTTCCTTAAGGAGAAAACTGGGCGGCCGATTTAGTTCTCTCAGTGAACAGAATATAGACCAGGTGTAAAGACGCTGCTTGGCGCCTGTGATAAATTTGTCCCTATGATCGAGGAAGTCTTTAATCTGATTTTGTCGTCATCGTCTGGAAACATATAGCTGGGCGAAGTTAGTAAATTAACAAATAAGGTTATAATGCTCTTTAGACTGTGAGAAAGGAGCTTTCTAGAGAAGCACCACCACCGACAAAAAGTAAAAAGCAGAAGTGCTTGGATTTAGTCGGAAAATTAGCATGTATTAAGACATGATGACATCAGCAATGGAGTCACATTAATCAACTTTGAACAAACGTCTGAAAGACGAATTGAAACACGTGTTGTAACCAACCTAGGTCAAAAATATGTTCTTGCCTTCCCGAACAATGCTGAAAGACTATTTATTGTTATACAACTCTGGTTTAAAAACAATGCAAGATGCTTCAATAAGTTAAACCCAATGAAGGGTAGTTACTACATCAAACTTCCTTCGCGGATTAAAAAAAAGAAGCATGTACAGTGTACACGGGTAGGTTGGTAGGTAGGTAGTTTTTGATTATAAAAATTCCGAAAAACTATATTTTATGAGGTTAGAAATAAAACGGAACCTTATGGCGAAATTGTGACTGGAAATGAGCGACTCAAAATCACTAGGAATGAACTAGTATAGTCCATGGGAACTCTTACTTTTTTGTTTGGCTATCTTATTAATTTACGAATTAGATTAGCTATTTATAATGTATAAATTCTATAAAACTAAGCTACATGGTTTCGATATTTTTAATACTTAATTCTGTTACTTAATTCTTAGTGTGGGAGCCACAAAGCTTTAGAGTACTGACTTTTATGGAAATTAGATCTTCAATGCAGATTCTAAAAAATTAACGATGATTAACCAATATAAAATACATCCAACATAATTTCCTGACTTTCTTGTAGGTTTCGCTTGCTCTGTAGATGGTTTGTTGAGCAAAAGTGGTTTGACAATGCTGTTTTACTCTTCATCGGATTAAACTGCATTACTCTGGCGATGGAACGACCGAATATACCTCCAAATAGTCGAGAAAGAATTTTTCTTTCCAGTGCCAATTACATATTTACGGCAGTTTTTGCCATGGAAATGCTTATAAAGGTAATTTTAAATTCATATAGACACAGTTGAAATTTGATGCACTTCTGTTTCAATTATAAAATTTCACAATTGTTAATAAATTAAGATATACACTAGCAGAGGTGTTAACTACAAGAGTGTGCAGGTATTAAATTTGTTCCCCAAAAAATATAAGATTAGGTCAGATTTCTGACCTAATAATGTGACACTATTACTACGCACCCTTTGCTATATTGACGCATGTAGTCTACAATATTCGCCATAAATTGCTCAGTTTAATGTTTGCCATTTATTTAAGAAAATGGCAATAAAAATGGAAAAGGCAGTGCTAGAAAGTGACAAAAATTAACGGATAATCACATAGTATGGTTTGATTTTTACACACAGTAAGTTAAGCAAATTCAGAAAAAAGATGATGCAACAGAGAAATAAAACATGATTGAATGAAATAAAAGTCACGGCCTTATATAACAATCGTACTTGGCGACATAGATAGAAACATATTTTAGTCTATGAGTTTTTATTTAGACGAATAACTTTTATATCATTAACGGCATAACGGTTTAGAAAAAGACTAAGACAAGCTTCAGTTTTTTTTGCTATCTCATTGCCAGGTCAGGAGTGATCATGTGCTGTTGCTTAATGCAATTAGCTATCAAATCCATTACCCTTTGCGAAATGTAAATCACCAACACTATATATCCTGAAAGTTAACCTCCCCCATAATTTCATCAAATAAATTGTGCCAACCCCCACTCCCCGTTTGTTTAATTTTCGAATGTCTGGTTTGCGCATGTGCGCTGGACGCCCAATATCCTCGCGCCAAGGCCAGGGAAAATTAAATTTTGATCGACATTTATAGATATAGTTTTTTATATTGTGTTTGAAAATTGTTGAATGAATTTCTCGTTTAGAAAGGTCTCGATAAACGTATATGCGAAATTTTTGTGAAGGCGAGAAAAGTAACACCGCTCTATATCGGATATGAAGGGCCAGTTTTAGAAGCAAGCATTCGAAAAAACTCGCAATCGCTCGGAAAGAATTGATACATAGGAGCTCACATGGAAAAAGACGCAACGAGAGGTCTAAATTCTATATTTTTAATTTTACTATAAAGGTAATATATTCTCATCTTATTTAAAAGGTATTAGTTTTACTAAAAATTGAGTTTCGTCAAATGTATTAATTATCAACGTGTTCGGACTCAGTGATTGAACAAAGTGGCTTTTATTTGAAGTCGTAGTGCGAGAAATAGAGGCAGAAGTGGGATGCAACAAAGCAGGAAGCTCATGGTATTACCCTAAGAGACGACACTGTGGAAGGTGACGATGTTCGTTGTCACACGATATTTTCCAGATGAGATAATCAATCTAGTTTGACAAAGGGGCAGCAATTTATCTATGGATCTTACAATGTGTGGACGGACCTTTGCACCATCAAACAGAAAATATATAATTCTATGTGGGGTTGAACAGAAAACTTTCCTGTAATAAATCCAGACCAATGGACGGGACGTGCTGACAAGCTGCTTCGTCTTTGCCGACGCATCTGTTAATTAGTAAGTTCTCACGACAGCCTGTTACACCTTTTTTCGAGCGACACTATTCGTACCTCTCTCTCCATATGGGCTCAATTATTCGAACGATCCTTTTTTTGGATAGCGGCAAAGATCTTATGCAGTGTGTTCGAACAAGTTATTGGTTTGAATTTCTCCCTGCTGGACAAGTTGCCTTTTTCGGTAGGACCACTAGCCTCTGCGGAATGAGCGTTTCCGACATTAAATATGAGGTGAACATGCTGGCCAAATGTTATTGTGCTAAATTTCTTGAAGTGGATGATATCCGTATCTTCTTTAAAATCCAGTGTTTTCGGGATCTTGTATACATCTCTTTAAAAAGTCTCTGCCTCGTTGGGCTTAAGTGGATTTTGGACAGAAACAAGGTGATTGCTAAATAAGTGCGATTGGTCAGCGAAAAAGTAATATTTCTTCCTGACCCATCTCTACCTTTTCTGCATTATCGTCCTTGCCTCAGATCTTAGGCGAACCCTTTCCGTGAACGGTCTACCTGATGTTATGTAGTCAATAGTATACTGAACGCGAAACGCATTCTGTCTTGCCCATCTAATCTTCTTGTTCACTTGATTTGATACGTCGTCGGTTTTCGCCTTCGGTTGGAGACAGATATAGCTCTCGCAGCACCATAAACTGAAGAATAATGGTCCAGAGGTCGGAAAACTCCGAGATATCCTCGCGAAGGAAAGCACCCATTTCAGCCAGATCTTGACGCTCAGGAGGAACCTGCATATAAATATTCCTCCTTGTTTTGAAAGCGCTATTATCTCTCAGAAGGTGCCTGCTTTCCGCAGTTGGTCTTAATGTCCTTTCCTTATTTTCGTCTACACCACACGTTCCTCGTAACTAGAAATAGACACACACACATTTTGATATATTTTAAATAAAATATGTAGAGGTTGTTCGAAGAATGTTTACATCAAAATTTGTACTTTAAGGATTTTTATTTTTTATTCACGGATATATTAAGGGGAAAAATATTTTTTTACGTGAAATTGTTAGTGAATCATTGATGAAAACATATTATTTTTTGTAGATTAAAAAAAAACGTTGTGTTTTTACAGGTCTTGAAAGTTGCATTTTTGTAGTACAGTTTAGATATAAGAGCACACTTCAATGTGTCTAAATGACAAGGTGATATCTCAGTAGGATGAAATAAAAAGGTGCAATCTCAAATGGTGGCATTTAAAAGCCTCAAAATCCCATATTATTAGTATTGGGATTATCTGCGCCCTCTGGAGTAGGGAAGCGTTCTATATGGTCCTATTGAGATAGCAAGTGGTCATTTGGATACGTAGATTTATACGCTTTATAATTTTTCATGTGAATCGTTTAGAACCATTTGTTTAGAATGCATCTTTGACTATCAATCTCTAAGCAAAAAAATATTATTTTTTATCATTTTCATATGAATAACTGCTAAATTCCTGCTGTCCATACTTTTAGGTCCTGCATTTTCTCTCGAGGCTTTACGTGTTCAATTTTCTTTTCACATAAATTTGGATAATTATTTAGAAAATCAATTGCAACGTTTTTCGCTATATCTTAGACAGATACACGGGACTCAAGTAAAGCTAAGCCGTCTAGTGGTTCGTTCAGGTACCAGAAATGTCTAGAAAAGCTTCTGTACGTTACTATTGAGACTTTAGGATTTATTTCTCTGTACTGCAGCAAATCTTGTGAAATATGTAGGTCATTTACTGGTACCAAAGGCTAATACTAGTGAACTTATTCTGCAGGTACACCTTGACGATAAAGATATTGAACTGCTGGATTCCATTCAGTTTTACCGCTCTCAGTGAAAACTAAACTCAGGAAATATACATTTTCATGGAATAAATAATTTTTCACTTATGCCTAGTTCTGTGATAAGCTCCAGGAGAACAAATTTTGATTCCCGTCTTTGTATTCCTGACCAAAAATACAATAGACAGGCGAAGAAGCTCTCTATAATCACCTCGATGTTTCATAGAATCCGATGATATTCGAAATTTCTGGAACAATATTATGTTCGGCCCACTGGATCCCAGTGAATAGTCAAAGGACCGTCGGGTAAATTAGGCCATCAGGCAAATCAGGGAATTTTTGGTTGCATATGAATACAACTACTTAAAAAACAAGTTGGCTTAAGCATATTAAAAATAGTTCATTCTAGCATTTATTAAGTATAATAAACCGATTGATTGTTGAGGTTAGAGTTTGAGCCCAGCAGTCTCGAAATTTAGCTATTGCATTGTTAAGCATCCAACTTTTTGTTTGAAAACCCAACAATTCTTTTAAAAATAAATCTTTTTTTTTATGAAAATCAAGGAATTTGGCTAAATTTTTTTTTCTTCACCTACAAATCTTTCTTGGTGGGAAATTTAATTCATCTCTTTGGGTAGAAATATGTTCTCTTTCCGTCAAAAATGCAACTTTTTGAATGAAAATTAATCTGTTTTGCTTGGGAATTCAACCATTTTCTTGATTTTTTTTCTTTAGTTTAATGCAACTGTTTTTTGTTGAAAATTAATATGTTTAGGGTTGAAACATCATCTCTTATATTTTTCATTGAGAAATTACCTTTTTTAAATTAAAAATTTACGTAGTTAATGTTTTTATGTTTTGGTAGAAGTTTCATAGTTTAACTTGAAAATTCATCTTTTTGGGTTGAAATTTAAGCATTCTCCTGACAGACCTAATTGTTGTGTTGTGACAGACCTAAATCTGTAATAAGAGAGCGAAAAATAGATGTAATACTAGCCGTTGTAGAAGATTCTCATACTAGTATGATCATCCGTTCACCAAGTCATGCAGAGAAACAAATGGCATCCTTTTAAAGTAATTGACACCCAGAAAAAAGGTAGATGATGTTCATAGGCGAACTCAATTTTGCAATGAAATGAGGCATTTGTATGAGCTCGATAATACTATTTTCGATTTTATCGTTTTTAGTGATGAAGCGATATTTGAACTGAGTGGAGGTTTGAACCGACACAATTGTCAGTATTGAACCGATACCCTCAAAAGATCAATGTTTGGGCTGGTTTCTGCAATCGCGGTATCATTGGGTCATTTTTTAAAAATAATTGAACTGTACTGAATTATCTCAAACTTTTCGAAAATCAGTCGTGCTGACCATTCAAAATGTATTTAGTGAGGATTTTCAGCATGTAAGATTGTGACAATATGGCGAAGCACCACATTATACGTTGATCATAAAAAATTTCTAAATCGAACGTTCCCAAATCGCTAGATCGATGTCTTGATTTATTTTCGGATTCATTTCAAATTCACCTTTGCGCACAAAAATGCTGACTGGTTTGGAATTCTGCAGCGCAACTGAGAGCGTTTTATGTTTCGAGAGGTAGTTTTTAAGAAATGGTAACCTGTTTGTCTTATCACAACAATACTATAAGGATAGTATCAGATTCCTTTTCGCGATAAGACTCTATGTAAAGGTCTTGAATTATCCTCGAATTATTTATATGCCAGATGATGTTTTTAACTCAACGGGTATTTAAAGTATGGTATGGAATTCAAAGAATTTCTAGAATTAAAAGAATTGCTGGAATTCATGGAATTAATGCAATCTATGACATTCAATTCAATTTATTTCAACTCAATTCCTCTTTATTGACTACTAGCAGCTACATGTAGCCAATTACAGCGTTCATTTTAGCATATTATATTATAAAACGTCGATAAAATGAATCGTGACACAAAGTGAATTTACATTTGGACTTATAAGTAATAAGTTATTGCTGTTTTATAGTTAATTAATTTTAATTGTATTCAGAATTATATTTAAACATATTTGCAACAATTGAACTTAAAAGCTATTCTTTTATGCTCAGATATTTATCGTTTCTTATTTAATACATATTTTTTCACATTTGTATTGAAATGCTTTATTGTCAAATTATGCAAATCATGTGAACTATCATGCGCCAAGCACATCTCATTGATCGCCACACACATTTCTTCCACTGGAGAATTATAAATACTGCGTGCTTTTTCATTTTTTATATAAAACAGGGGGTTAGATCTCAAGTTATACTGAGGGTTATACTGAGTTATACTGAGGGTACTGAGTTATACTATTATGCGATCCAAACTTAGGTGCTCAAATAATAGACGCGTATTCTAGCTCTGTTCGAATCAAACTATTGTAAAATATTGTTATAGTGGCAGTATTTTTGAAGTTTTTGCATGATCGTATTAAAAAATCTAACATTTTATTAGACTGTGTTATCGAGTCATCTATGTGTAGCTCAAAACGGAAATTCGAGGTGTACTTAACACCCAAGTCACGAATGTTGGATTCTCTGCACAATATTATATTATCTATTTCATAATTAAACAATATTGGGTTTTTTGATCTTGAATATGTTATTCCCACGCATTTGTTTAAGTTTAAGGGAAGTTTATTATCTAGACAACAAGTATGAAATTTATCAAGGTCTTCCTGTAAAAGATTACAATCTCGCCCACGATTTATTTTACGAAATAACTTAGTATCATTAGCATACAGGTTAATTTTGGAAGGTAAGTCAGAACTTTTATGGTTGCAATATATCGCAACAAATACAGGACCAAGATTCGAGTCTTGCGGTACACCGGAAGAAGGCATTCTTTAAAAATTATCTAATAAAGATAATAAACATAATTATCGAATGCTTTGGCACAATATAAATAAATGACATCCAGCTGATCACCCTCAACAAGTTCTTTTGAAGTATATTCTGTAAATTGGCCTAAATTTGTTACTGTGGATTTTTTAGGACAAATCCATGCTGCTCAAATATCAAAATGGGATTCAGATAATGCATAAGTATATCTACTATGCACATTTGAAAAACTTTTTAAAAATTACATACGACTGATATTGGCCTATAGCTTTTCATGCCAAGTCTGTCTCTTACCTTAAACACTTGACATACTCTTGTATCCTTCCACAACCCTGGATAAAGATTTCTTTTCAAGGCCTGATTGTAAATAAAGAGGTTTCGATAACACTGGGTTGCAATCTGTAACCAAGAAGCTAGAAATTCTATCCATACCTGTTGTGCTTTTATTATTCAGCATTATCGTTAATATAAACAGTATTGACAAAATTTGCAAAAGCATCAACAATATCAGCTCCCATAGACAACTTTCTACAATTATATGACATTATATCTGAAATCCGAATCTCACTCTTTAGTTTAGATGGTATATTTTAGATCTCATCTTTCAAAACCTGTTCCGCGTACAGGATATAGTTTTTATAATGACCATGAGATAATTTTTTTATTTGCTTGCAAGCTTCACCCAACGTATTTATTTCCAAAGTTGAATTATTGAATTTCTTTCTTAGATTGTCTTTTATTCTAATATAATTTTTTAACTTATTTGAAAACCAGACAGAAAATTTTTTTTTGGTGGATTACCTGCAAAAACAGGAATACACTTCTCCATTTCAATTATTATTTTATCGTGCATATGAACAAGCTTTTCCGAAATCTTGTATTTTATATAAGATACCCCAATTATTCATAGAAATATTTAAATACAAATTTATATAATTGTCTTTAGCCAAATCAAAATTTTCTTTTATCATCATCTTAAAAATCACATTTTTGTCGTAACGCATTCGCAGTTTATAATTATCGTGGGGAGGTAATCATCGTCTGGAACCATTACGTCATTAGCATTTAGTACAGAGCAAGCCGGGCCTGAAAATAATAAATCAAGAGATCTTATATTTTTATTACGTATGAAGTTACGTTTTTGTAAATTCAAAGATTGAGCGAATTCTATTAAGTTATTATATGTTTATCTAGCAATAGACCTTGGGAAGAAACAGTAAAGTTTTTAGTGTTAAAGTCACCAGCAATAATCATGTTCAGTTTACATTCATTGTTTAGAGACCTGCCAATTCCTCTAGAAATATAACATATTCAATGATTTCCAAAATCGGTGGAATATTTATTACAAAATAAATAATAGAAAAGCAACTGCCAGATTGTTAAAACAATAATATTTATATGAAGACATATGATTTTTTTTAAACATATAATTCTTTAGATTTTATAGACGTATCTACAGTCATTAAAACTCCCCCGCCAATTGTTCGCTGCTTACCATCACGATAAAAAATAAAATTCTGACCTTCAAGTAATTTACTAGAAAAATTTCTTGAGCTTAACCATTTGTCTGTAAGTGAAATTAAATTAAAACGATTCACAGAAGTAAACAATTTGACGCGCTCACTCTTGCTATTCAGCCCTCTTACGCTTTGGTAATAAATACTTAATATTTTTGTGACGAGTTGTCCTGATTTCTCTACAGTTATTCTGGTTCACTGTCTGAATCCGAATCCGGGGTCCATTTGACCCCATCAGATCAGGATTTTGACATAACCTCAAAAAATCAATATGGCGGACACTTTTTGGAAAAATTCATCGGATTCGCTTGAAACTCGTTGCTCGCGGGTTTTCGTGGTCGCTAATTACGAATCTGATATTGTTTCTACAAAATTCAAAATAGCGGATCCAATATGGCGGAAACTTTTTGGAGAAATTCATCAGATTCGCTTCAAACTCGTTACTCGGGGGTTTTCGGGGTCGCTAGTTATGAATTTAAAATGAATTTAAACGGTCTATGTAGATCGTTTGAAGAGAAAAGAACTCGATACAGCTCAAAAAAAGATAATTAAAGTAATATGCCTTTTCTCAATAGTTTTACCAATCAGCCCTTTTAAGAGCTACATGATGTACAACATCCGATCATGCAACCTCTTCGCGGTGTACATCGGGTAAGGCTAATGCCGACTCTCCATTATTTAGTAAAATGAACGTGAAAATATAGAAATTTGGACTTCTTGAGGTTATGGCAAAATCCTAAAGTAATGGGGTTAAATGGGCCTCGAATTCGTAAATAGAAATTTAAATTAGAGCACTTTAAATTCATAATCCGCGACCCCGAAAACCCCCGAGTAACGAGTTTCAAGCGAGTCTGATAAATTTCTCCAAAAAGTGTCCGCCATATTGGATCCGCCACTTTGAATTTTGTAGAAACAATATCAGATTCGTAATTGGCGACCACGAAAACCCGCGAGTAACTAGTTTCAAGCGAATCTGATAAATTTTTCCAAAAAGTGTCCACCATAGTGGTTTTTTGTGGTTATGTAAAAATCCTGATCTGACGGGGTCAAATGGATCCCTGATTCGGATTCAGCGACCCCAAAAACGTATAGTAAACATAGTCAGACCTCCAGGTCAGAACTTTTTTTTTTGTGTGGCTGTGTAGTCCCTCGAACACGCTGACGCGATGCAGTCCGGAAATCCGATTCTCCATTCAGCATTATCTTCTTCAGTTCCAGTATTAGAATTCTCGTTTCTTCCTGTTACCTATTGTTTTGGTCTGGGGAGAATTTCTTGTGAAAGCATTTCGCATACATTAACGTTTGCATAATAATTTTGATAGGCCGTATAATTGGCGGGTTCTGCAATTTTTTCCCAATTCTATAAAATTTTATCTCTTTTAATTCCATTTCAAGATTCAACACAGTAAATTATTTTATTTAAATGCTCAATCTCATGCGCCTTATTTTGTGTGGCAGGATTTCCTCCATCAATTTCAGCTACTCGACTCGTTTCATATATATATATTTAAACTATTTGTCATAAGGACAACCGCAGGATTTCGCCGGGATCGGGTGCTAATCTGAAAATTT
>JAAAKG020133953.1:0-14000 GCA_010014905.2 Druon quercuslanigerum | reverse complement strand
TTTTTTCCTCAAAATGATTACTATTGGTCTAATAAACTATTTATTACAATTAGGTCATTAATTTTTAATTATGTAAACAAATTATTAGTTGAATAGTATTACTAGTTGAAAGTAAATAATAATGTATGGTTTCATTAATTGAAAAATATTGGAAAATAAATTTATGTTACCAGATAGAAATAAACTGCCAGTTCAACGAATTTTTGAAAAAAACATTTTTACACAAATGGCATTTGTTTAAATAATAAAATATTAATAAACCAATGTTGTTAAATATTTTACTAGATCAATAGTAATAATTTTTATTTTAAAACAACTTAAAGACAACCAATTCCATTTGTTTTAACAATTGAACATTAATGAATCAATGTTACTAAATATTCCACTACGCTAATAGTAATAATTTTTAAGGTAAAAAAAGGATTTTTGAAGAAAAAACTTTTTTTACAGAAATGGGATTTGTTAAAATAATTAAAAATTAATTAACCAATTTTGTTAATATTCCACTAAACCAATAGAAATAATTTTTATTAGAAAAAACTTCAAAGACATAAAAACAACAAATTCCATTTGTTTCAACAATTGGAAATTAATGAATTAACGTTAATTAATATTCCACTAGACTAATAGTAATAATTGTTATTTAAAAAAACTTACAAACAACCTATTCTATTTGTTTAAACAATTGAAAATTAATTAATCAATGTTGCTAAATATTCCACTTGGCCAATAGTAATAATTTTTAAACGAATTTTTGAAAAAAAAACTTTTTTTACATAAATGGGATTTGCTAAACTAATTAAAAACTAATTAACCAATTTTGTTAAATATTCTACTAAGCCAATAGTAATAATTTGTATTAGAAAAAATTTCAATTACATAAAAATAACAAATACCATTTGTTTAAACAATTGAAAATTAATGAATTAACGTTAATTAATATTCCATTAGACCAATAGTAATAAATTTTTAAGGGAAAGAACGAATATTAAAAAAAAATTTAAACAAATTTCATTTGTTTAAACAATTAAAATAATGAACCAATGTTAATAATTAGTCCACTAGACTAATAGTAATAATTTTTAGGGGAAAACGAATTTTCGAAAAAAACAACATTTTTTACACAAATGGCATTTTTTTAAATAATTAAATATTAATTAACCAATGTTGTTAAATATTTCACTAGACCAAACGTAATAATTATTATTTTTAAAAAACTTACAAACGTTCAATTCCATTCGTTTGAACAATTAAAAATTAATTAATCAATGTTACTAAATATTACATTACGCCATTAGCAATAATTTTTTAGGGAAAAAACGAATTAAAAAAAAAATTTGTACACAAATGGGATCTGTGACAATAATTAAAAATTAATTAACCAATTTTGTTTAATATTCCACTAGACCAATAGTAATAATTTTTATTTTAAAAAACTTTAACGAAATAAAAACAACAAATTCAATTTTTTCAACAATTAAAAATTCATTCATTAATGTTAATAAATATTCTAGTAGACCAATAGTAATAAATTTTTTTGGGGAAAAAACAAATATTTAAAAAAAAGTATTTAAACAAATTTCATTTGTTTAAACAATTAAGATAATGAACCAATGTTAATAATTAGTCCACTAGACTAATAGTAATAATTTTTAAGGGAAACAACGAATTTTTGAAAAAAAAAAACTTTAAAAAAAAATGGTATTTGTTAAAATAATTAAAGATGAATAACCAATTTTGTTAAATATTCCACTAGACCAATATTAATAATTTTAATTTTAAAAAACTTTAGCGAAATAAAAACAACAAATTCCATTTGTTTAAACAATTGAAAATTAATGAATTAATGTTAATAAATATTCCACTAGACCAAGAGTAATAATTTTTAAGGGAAAAAACGGATATTCTAAAAAAAGTATTTTAACGAATTCCATTTGTTGAAACAATTAAAAATTAATGAATTAATGTTAATAATTATTCCACTACGCGAATAGTAATAATTTTTAAAGGAAAAAACGAATTTAAAAAAAAACTTTTTTTACACAAATGGGATTTGTTTAAATAATTAACAATTAATTTAAAAATTTTCTTAAATATTCCAATAGATCAATAGTAATAATTTTTATTTAAAAAAACTTCAAACACATAAAAACAACAAATTCCATTTGTTTAAACAATTGAAAATTAATGAATTAATGTTAATAAATATTCCACTAGACCAATACTAATAATTGTTAAGGGAAAAAACGAATATTCAAAAAAAAATATTTAAACAAATTCCATTTGTTTAAACAATTAAAAATTAATGAGTCAATGTTAATAATTATTTCACTAGACTAATAGTAATAATTTTTAGGAAAAAAACGAATTTTCGAACAAAAAAAAACATTTTTTAGACAAGTGGCATTTGTTTTAGTAATTAAATATTAATTAACCAATGTTGTTAAATATTCCACTAGGCCAATACTAAATAGTTTTATTTTATTTTTTTATTTAAAAAAAAATAAAAACAACCAATTTGTTTTGTTTGAACAATTGAAAATTAATGAATTAATGTTACTAGATATTGCACTAAGCCAATAGTAATAATTTTTAAGGGAAAAACGAATTTTTGAAAAAAAAACTTTTTTACACACATGGGATTTGTTAAAATAATTAAAAATTAATTAAACAATTTTCTTAAATATTACACTAGACCAATAGCAATCATTTTTATTTTTGAAAAACTTCAAAGTTATAAAAACAACAAATTCCATTTGTTTAAACAATTGGAAATTATTAAATTAATGTTAATTAATATTCCAATTGACCAATTGTAATAATTTTTAAGGGAAAAAACAAATATTCAAAAAAAATTATTTAAATAAGTGGAATTTGTTTAAATAATTAAAAATTAGTGAACCAATGTTAATAATTATTTTTAAAAAAAATTTGTTGAACAGGCAGTTTATTTCTATCAAGTAACATAAATTTATTTTCCAATATTTCTCAATTATTGAAACCATAAATTATTATTTATTTGCAACTAGTAATACTATTCAACTAATAATTTGTTTACATAATTAAAAATTAATGAACGAATATTGATAAATATTCCACTAGAGCCACAGTAATAATTTTTATTTAAAAAAATTCGAAACGAAATTATTCAAACAAATTCCATTTGTTTAAATATTTCAAAATTGATGCACTAATGTTAATAAATATTTTACTAGACTAATATTAATCATTTTGAGGAAAAAACGATTTTTCAACAAAAAAAATTTAAACAAATTTGATTTGTTTAAATAATTAAAAATGAATTAATTAATGATAATAAATATTTTACTTGATAAATTTGAATAATTTGAAATATAAAAAAGACGAGAATACAGTATTCAAAAGGTCGATTTCATAAACAATTGACATTTTTGGTTTAAAGGGTAGTTTTCAGGTACTCCTGAGGGTGTGTTAGGGGTGTCAAACCAATATATCCTATACATGAAATTCTTCGTTGGACAATTCTCTACAATCCCCAATACTTTCCCGTCACATTTTTTCAAACTCTAGCATGCAAAAGAATGTTGACATCCATTTTTGGACCACTCTAGTGTACATCCTTAAACAAAAATTGACCCATATTTCGAAAAACCTGCCCAAGATATTCCTCATCAGGGGACTTTTTTTAAACTTTTGAAAAAGAGTATTCTCGGGGACCTATTAGTGCATACAGAAGTGTTAGTGGCTACCGGATTGTAAAAGAAAATACATTTAAAAAATTTTGTGGAATTTGAAAACTTTGTATCGAACTATTCCCTTAATGATTACAGATAACTCTCTCAATCAAGCCCCCAACTCCGCCCCTTATTTTTCCCTTGCCATAAATCCATCACTTTTCAATTGCTCCACATCTCTATCAGCGAGGATTGACAATACCTTTGCGACGGAATGAAATTCTTTCGAGCTCGGTACACAGTTGTACCTTTTTTCTGAGCAGATTCAATTCAAACAACCTGCTTCGTGGGACGAACTAACACGCGTGATGGAGCGAAGAGAAGATTCGAATTCACATATATCGTATACATCGAATCTAGCAAAAAAAAAACCGGATTGAGGAATAAATATCTGGACTGGTCTTCTGGTTTCTGTTCCTGTAGGGTTAGTAGATTGAGGCAGAGCGAACATAAGGGCAATGCGGACACCGAGGGGCCACCCTGGGGGTAACAAGGGCAAGGGCCAGAGACCAAACGTAACAAGGGCCAGGGGGTCACGCGTGTCCAAGAGTTCCTGGACTACTGATCTGTACATTTATTTTCTGAAGGGGTCAGACTTTCAAACTTCCCTATTTTGAGGTCCAGGTTCCGGGTTTCACGATCCCATTCATTCTCACCTCTCGATTTTAATCTGGATTCGAAAATGAATTTATAGAGTTGACCAAGAATCGAAATTTAGTGAATTTAATTCATTTTTATTTTATTTTAGTGAATTCTCTTTCGTTAAAGCTCCTTAAGCTTTAACGAACTTTTTAACGAAATTTAATTAAAAAAGATACTGGAGCCTGAAAAAATACCATACCTTTTCATATTATTCTCTATTTTTAAATTTTGACTCAAATTCAATAAATCATACGAAAATGGAATAATTTGCTAATTTTAATTAGTGGATTGTATTCTATTATTCACCGAATCTGCTAAATCTACAAGGTTTCAGTAATTATTGGTTTTTCATTCTGAAACCTTTGAACTGATTTTCAGCGAATTATGTTCACTCCTTTCATTCGATTATTTGATTCTAATATGAAATTTAATTCGTGAATCAGACAAAAGAGATTAAAATCCATTACACAAAATTATGTGGCAAGTCTCCTGAAGGGGAAAGCTTTTCCTAACAGTACCTTTTTTGGTCGAAATCTATAGAATAAAATTTTTTAGTTTTCAAAACTTTTACCAACTTACTGTAAGTTCCCTAATGTTTAAAAATTTACTAGTAAATTATTTATAAGTTTTAACAAAATATTTACATTTTTAAACAAAGTAATAATTTTTTTATAAAAGAGAATCAAATTCTTAACAAAAAATGTAATAGCTGATATTTTTACTAAAAAATTTTATAATTTTCAATCTAAAAGATTTCATTTTAACCAAAAATTACAAATTTTGAAAATGAGTTGAGTTTTCAACCAAAAAAGATTTTTCAATCAATAAAGAAATTTTTTTTAACCAAAATATTGTATTTTCAAGCCAAAACACAAATTTCCTGCAAAATAGTTGAATTTTTAACAAAAAATTTTAATTTTCTCTCAAAATAATTGAATTTTCAACAGAAAAATCCATATTTTAACGAAATTAATGAATTTT
Source organism: Druon quercuslanigerum (assembly GCA_010014905.2). Taxonomy (NCBI): domain Eukaryota; kingdom Metazoa; phylum Arthropoda; class Insecta; order Hymenoptera; family Cynipidae; genus Druon; species Druon quercuslanigerum. The sequence continues at coordinate 8,664 of JAAAKG020133953.1, read as the reverse complement.
TTAATAAAAAAAAATTCAAGTTATAATGGAATATTTAGATTTTTAGTTAAAACATTAGTTTTCAACTAAGAAACGAATTTTTTACAACATAGTTAAATTTTTAACCAAAAAAATGGATTTTTAACTTAAATGTTGAATAATAAAATTATGAATCTTCAACAAAAAGAGATTAATTTTTGAATAGATAATTGAATTTTCAACCCAAAAGATCAATTTTCTAAAAAACAGACAAAATTTGAAAATGGATGGATTTTCTATTAAAATGGAATATTTAAATTTTTAGTTAAAAAAATGAATTTCCAAAAAATTCTTTTAAATAAAATAGTTTTATTGTTACCCAAAAAATACTATAAATAAAAGAACTAATAATTGAATGTTTACATAAATTGTTCGAATAATTAAAATTGTTTTTAGCAATTTTCTTTTATAATAGAGTTAGAAGGTCGTGGTTTTTTTTAAAAAAAATTTACTTTTTACTTTATGTAAACAATTTATTGTCATTGTTAATATTATTTTTTCAAATTAATGTTAGAAAATTTTAGTTTGTTCAAGAATTTTCCACTTCTTTCCCAATTTCCAAATAGTGTGAAATAAATAATTAATTCAAGTTAGCAAACATAATTGTTTAAATAATTTGCAATAGTTTGTAACTATCTTCTCTAGGAGCAATGCTAAAAAGTTGCGGATTCTTATGAAATTTTGAGCTTTTTTAAATTTTTTTATATAGTAACAAATATTAAATATTAATTATAACTTCAGCAATAAAAAAATTTGAAATATCTCCTTTATTTCAGAAAAATATATTCACAAAAAAGAAAGAGGTATTTCAAAATATAATTTTATCTTAATTTTATTTTTTATTTGTTCTTAACTAAAAAGGCAATGCAAAGTTAAAAATTTCAGAAAAAACTGCAACTTTTTAGCACTTTTTTTTAAAACTATTTTTATTTAAATTGCATTAATTATCACCGCAATTGTCTGGCCTTAATATAAATGAAGATAGTTATAAACAATACAATTTTGTTTCAACAATTATTTTTGCTCAACTTAATCCATATTAAGTGACTTTTAGTGAAAAATAGATAATTAGTACAAAATTTTAGAAAAACCGTAACAAGAAAAGAGAATATTAGTAAAAGTAATAACGAATTGTTTAAACAATTATTTTTCTTAACTTTAATTACATATTACTTCAATCTAATGAAAAATGTAAAAAAAATAAAAACTTTCAGAAAAAAAATATATAGTATATAAATAAATAATATAAAAGAAGATATCCATAAACAATAATAAATTGTTTAGGAATTTATTTTTATAAATTTAATTAAATATCAACTTTTTTCAAATGAAAAGTAAACAAAAAGTTTAAATTTAAAAAAGCAATTATTTGGCAATAATATAAGTGAAGTTAGTTATTAACAATAATAATTTGCTAAAAAAATTATTTTTTCTAAATATAATTAATTATTAAGTCACTCTAAATAAAAGATAGCCAAATAGTTCAAAGTTTCAGAAAAAACTGCATCTTTCTATCTTGAAGCAAAGCTAATATTATTTAAAAAAAAGAATAAATTATTTGAACAATTATTATTGTTAACTTAAATTAATTATTACTTCACTCTAATTAAAAAGTGTACAAAAAGTAAAAAATTACAGAAAAATAGCAACTATCTTGTATTAAAATAGAAAAAGATAGCTATAAACAAAAATAGTTTGTTTAAACAATTATTTTTGCTGAATTGATTTAAATACTTACTTACTTTAAGTGAGAATTGGACACGTTTAAAATTTTTAAAAACGCAATTTCTAGCATTATTCAAAGAGAATTTTAATAACAGTAATAAATTGTTTAACCCATTATTTTTCTTAACATCACTGAACAATCACCTCACTTTAATTGACAATTTGTAAAAAAAAGTGCAAAACTTTTGAACAAACAGCGAGTTTTTATCTCCATTCTAAGAGAAATATTCTAAAAAGAATAATAAATTGTTTAAACAATTTATGCAAACATCTAATTTTAGTAGAATGTTGTATTTTATGTATTAGAAACAATTTTCATTTTTCAAAGACACAAAAAAATCATAATTGGTAAAAAAAAACTCGCATAATCCATTTTTTCACTTATGGGGGTTTTTCGGGACCCTATAAAACAGATTTATGGGGGTGATATTTAAAAAGCAATGTTTTTTGTTGAAAATTCATTGTATTTTTGATTAAAATATAAATTTTTTAACTGAAAATTTAGCTACTCTATTTTCAGTTAAAATATGTCTCTTGTAGTTATAAAATCCATTTATTATTTATTAAAATAATAATTTACTAAAAATAATTTTTTTAATAAAAACGTAATTTTTTCGAAAATTGATATTTTGATATTAAAATTCATTTTCTAATTTTTTAAATGAAAAATTAATCATTTTATTTGAAAAAATAGTCTACTTTGTTTAAAAATCGCCTTTTTTCAACAACAACAAAAAATTTATTTTTGTGTCGATTCCGATTGTTGTTGATTCCGATTCGTTGTCTTTTTGATTAAAATTTTTTTTTCAACTGAAAATGCAGCTACTCTATTTTTAGTTAAAAATATATCTTTTGTAGTTAGAAAATCATTTAGTAACAATTAAAATATAAAATAAGCTAAAAAAATTTTTTTAAATAAAAACGTAATTTTATTGAAAATTGATATTTTGATATGAAAATTTATTTTTTTGTTTAAAAATTCAACAAAATTTGTACAAAAATCAACAATTTGATATGAAATAAAATAATCTAATTTTTTTAATGAAAAATTATTCATTTTATTTTAAATTTTATCTACTTAGTTTAAAAATTGCCTTTTTTCAACAACAACAACAAAATTTATTTTTGTGTCGATACCGATTGTTGTTGATTCCGAATCGTTGTCTTTTTGATTAAAATATAACTTTTTAAACTGAAAATTCAGCTACTCTATTTTAAGTTAAAAATATATCTCTTGTAGTTAGAAAATCATTTATTATTAATTAAAATAATAATTAGCTAAAAAAAAATTTGTAATAAAAACGTATTTTTTTAAATTGATCTTTTTATATAAAAATTTATTTTTTAGTTTAAAAATTCAACAAAATTTGTATAAATATCAACAATTTGATATGAAATAAAATAATCTAGATATAATCTAATTTTTTTATTGAAAAATTAATCATTTCAGTTGAAAATTAATCCGTTTGGTGGAAAATGAAACATTTTTGTTGAAAATTCGTTGTCCTTTTGATTAAAATATAACTTTTTTACTGGAAATTCAGCTAATCTATTTTTGGTTAAAAATATATCTCTTGTAGTTAGAAAATCTATTTATTATTCATTTAAATAATAATTTTCTAACAATTTTTTTAAATAAACAAGTAATTTTTTTGAAAATTGATCTTTTTATATGAAAATTTATTTTTTTGTTTAAAAATTCAACAAAATTTGTACAAAAAACAGCAGTTTGATATAAAATAAAATAATCTAGCTTCAATCTATTTTTTATTGAAAAATTAATCATTTCAGTTGAAAATTAATCCGTTTGGTGGAAAATGAAACATTTTTGTTGAAAATTCGTTGTCTTTTTGATTAAAATATAACTTTTTAACTGAAAATTCAGCTACTCTATTTTTGGTTAAAAATATATCTTTTGTAGTTAGAAAATCCATTTATTTTTCATTAATATAATAATTTGCTAACAATTTTTTGTTTCATAAAAAAGTAATTTTTTTTTAAATTGATCTTTTTATATGAAAATTTATTTTTTTTGTTTAAAAATTCAACAAAATTTGTACAAAAATCAACAATTTGATATAAAATAAAATAATCTAGCTTCAATCTATTTTTTTATTGAGAAATTAATCATTTCAGTTGAAAATTAATCCGTTTGGTGGAAAATGAAACATTTTTGTTGAAAATTCGTTGTCTTTTTGATTAAAATATAACTTTTTAACTGAAAATTCAGCTACTCTATTTTTGGTTAAAAATATATCTTTTGTAGTTAGAAAATCCATTTATTTTTCATTAATATAATAATTTGCTAACAATTTTTTGTTTCATAAAAAAGTAATTTTTTTTAAATTGATCTTTTTATATGAAAATTTATTTTTTTTGTTTAAAAATTCAACAAAATTTGTACAAAAATGAACAATTTGATATAAAATAAAATAATCTAACTACAATCTATTTTTTATTAAGAAATTGATCATTTTATTTAAAAAATTATCTAATTTGTTTAAAAACCTAATTATCAGTAAAAAGTAGTATTTCATGTATTAAAAACAATTTTTCATTTTTTAAAGCCGCGAAAAAATAATAATTGACTCAAAAAACTCGCAAAATCCATTTTTTCACTTATAGGGTTTTTTTGGGACTCTAAAACAGATTTATGGGGTGATATTTAAAAATCAAATATTTATTTATATACTTTGGCTAATTGTGAAGGTAAATGTTGAATTTGAACTCGATTCAGCTAACATTAGCAATTCTGAATAAAATTGACAAAAATGTTTTTTTTTCTTATGGGAAATATGTGACAACCTTCATTTCAGTTGAAAATTAATCCGTTTGGTTGAAAATGAAACTTTTTTGTTAAAAATTTATTGTCTTTTTGAATAAAATATAAATTTTTTAACTGAAAATTCAGTTTGGTTAAAAATATATCTGTTGTAGTTAGACAATTCATTTATTACTATTTTAAATAATAATTAACTAACAAAATTTTTTTAAATTGATCTTTTTATATGAAAATTAATTTTTTTGTTTAAAAACTCCACAAAATTTGTACAGATATCAACAATTTGATATAAAATTAAATAATTTATTTTTTAATAATTTAATCTAATTATTTTCTTGAAAAATTGATCATTTAATTTTAAATTTTGTCTACTTTGTTTAAAAATCGCCTTTCATCAACAACAAAATTTTATTTTTGTGTTGATTCAAAAGAATTTTCAGGCCATCTGCCTAAAAACTCGAAAAAATTTCAAATCCATTTTTGGACCCCTCTATTAGACATAACATATAAAAAGTGTGATTTTGATACACTTTGATAAGAATTTTATCATTTTTTCTCTTTTATGTTTTTTTATTATGTTTAAATTATTAATGATGATCTTTGCTTAAATATTGAAATAGGGCAAAGCAATGGGGTATCTTTGATTCCGCGAAAGCGAAAAACTTTTCGTAGGGAATCCGGCTTAGTCATCCGCCCTTGGTTTAATGTACCTACCCCCTAGTGCTCAATCCTGGGGACACCCTGTTACTTACGTGAGTCACTGACGAAAATTGCGATCGATCGACGACAACGACGACGTCGTCAGGAAGTAAAAGCACCCTGCGTGACGTAAATCTTTTTAGAAATCCCCTACTACAAAAAAAAATTATTTTCCTTTCATTTGGAATTCATTAAACAATTATTTAATTTCAAGCAATTCCTTCTTTACTGGAGAGCTTCTCAGAAGTAATTGAGTGATTTCAGATTGGGCTTTTGAATTCGTATCGCTGCAAACAGTCAGGACCGCTTGACTCGTTTCTAGTTGGAATGCATAATATTGCGCAATATACTCAATTGAGTACTTGCGCATTGCAGCCCTTCCGAGGCAAGAGTCGCAGCCGTCTCTCGCCCTTCCCTCTGAGAAACTGCTTGGGCCAGAATTTCTAAGAATTGCTAAACCGCGAATTACTAAAAGGCAGTTCTAGTGTAGATTGCCAATAATTCAGAGGGATTAAAATTGTATGATTTGAAATTAGAAGCATTCCAAATTGAATGATTTGAAAGGGAAAACCTTTGATTTTTTATTAATTTAAATTTGAATTGATTAATATTTAATAATTTTAAATTGCACACTAAATTAGATATTTCAAAGTAAAAGCTTGTGATATTTTAGAAATCCAAATTTTTATTAAATTAAACAAAATTAAGCATACAAATTTATTAGACAATTTGCCTAAAATCAAAAAATAAATTTACCTTTGTTTTTAACTTTCAAAATGTAAAAATATTTATACGTTCGAAATTCAATTATTCTACAAAAAATCAAATGTAGCGGTAACCAAGAAAATTCAGAAATCTAAAATAGAACAGATTAAAAATTAAAGAAATTATAAAATTAGTTAAATTAATTTTTTTTTAACTGAATTAAACATGTTTTTGTACATTCAAGATTAAAACTGAACTACTTAGAATATTTAAATTTGAAATTTTTTTAATTTGAAACTGAGTGTCAAGGCTTTTAATATGGCATTTTTCATTTTTGAAATAATAAAAAATGAAATTCAAAATATATTTAAAACAATGATTAATTAAGTACAAATTTCTGAAATTTAAGCTTTAAAAATGAGCAAATATTGGAATCAGATACTGAATATTGTATTGCAAACTCAGTTAATAAAAACTATTTTTTATTAAATAATTGAATTTTTTTTTCATTTTTATGAATACAATTTTAAAATTCTGAATTTTTTAGTAAACGCTAAATTTTTAATTTTTCCGTGCCGTTGGTTTAAATTTTGCGATTGAAAAAGAAATTTTTGAATTTTGAAAAATATAATTGACAATCCAAGAAATGTTGTTAGAAAACAACAATTTTCAGCAAAAAATATTTTTCAAAATAAAAATATAAAAATTCCACGAAAAACAGTTGCATTTTCAACTTAATTTTCAACCCAAAAAGTTAAAATTTTAAACAAACAATTTATGGAAATATTACTTTTTTACTGTAAAAGATGATTTTTATTAATAAAAAAGGACGAATTTTAAACAAAATAGTTGATATTTCTGACAATAAAAAAGACTACGAAAATAGTTAACTTTCCGAAAAAATAATTGGACTGTCAACAAAATAATTAAATTGTTTATCAGTTAGTATAATAATTAATAGTCAAAGGTGAATTTTCTAAAAAAAGGCGAATTTTTAACAAATTACAAAAAATTTCAACCAAATAGTTGATTTTTCAAACTAAAAATTTTTTTTTTAACCAAAATTGGAATCGTCAAATTTTCAGTTTAAAAAAATAATTTTTAATAGAAAAAAACAAATTATTTTTAACCAATTGAATTTAACCAAAAAATAACTTATTTTAACTAAATAGTTGAATATTCGACTCAAAAATATGATTTTAAAAGAAAAACTTTAATTTTCAAAAACAAATATTTTAATTATTATTCAGACAATGAAACTTGTTACCAAGATAGTTTTGTTTTTAACCAAAAATATCAATTTTTACCAAAAAATGTTAATTTTCTTCTAAATAGTTTAATTTTTAAATAAATTATTTTATTTTTATTTAAATAGTAAAAATTTTTATCGAAATAGTTTAGCTTTCAACAAAAAGTATAAGTTTTTAGATAAAAAGTTAATATTAAATTAAATAGTTTAATTTTCTACAAATTTTTTAAATTTTGGAAAGAAAAAGACAAATTATTTACAGAACATTTAAACTTTTTCTCAGAAATATTATTTTAAAAAAAGCGTTAATTTTCTTATCAATAAGTTCAATTTTAATTAAATAATTTAATTTTTAATTCGAATAGTAAAACTTCTTAACAAAATAGTTTTGTTTTTAACTAAAAATATGAATTTTTACCAAAAAATGTTAATTTTCTTCTAAATTGTTCAAATTTTAAATAAATTGTTTCATTTTTATTAAAATAGTAAAAAATGTTATTAAAATAGTGTTGCTTTTAACAAAAAAGTTAATTTTCAATTAAATAGTTTTTTTCTACGAAATTTTTTAATTTTTTCTTAAAAATATTATTTTTAAACAAAAACGTTAATGTTTTTACCAATAAGTTCAAATTTCAATAAATAGTTTAATTTTTAATTTTAATAGTGAAACTCCTTACCAAAATAGTTTTTTTTAACAAAACTAAGAATTTTTACAAAAAAATGTTAATTTTCTTCTAAATAGTTGAATTTTTAAATAAAGTATTTCATTTTTATTCAAATAGTAAAAATTTTTATCGAAATATTTTTTCTTCTAACAAAAAGTATGAATTATCAGCAAAAAAGTTAATTTTCAATTAAATAGTTTAATTTTCTACAAATTTTTTAAATTTTGCAAAGAAAAAGACAAATTATTTACAGACCAGTTAAATTTTTTCTCAAAAATATTATTTAAAAAAAAGCATTAATTTTCTTACTAATAAGTTCAATTTTTAATAAATAGTTTAATTTTTAAATAAATTGTTTCATTTTTATTAAAATAGCAAAAACTGTTATGAAAATAGTTTTGCTTTTAACAAAAAGTATGAACTTTTTGCAAAAAAGTTAATTTTTAATTAAATAGTTTAATTTTCTACGAATTCTTTAAATTTTGAAAAGAAAAAGACGATATATTTACATAAAAGTTAAATTTTTTCTCAAAAATATTATAATAAAAAAAAAACTTTCTTGTTCTTACCAATAAGTTCAATTTTTAATAGATTGTTTAATTTTTAATTTTAATAGTGAATCTTCTTACCAAATAGTTTTGTTTTTAACCAAAAATATGAATTTTTTTTTATAAGTTCGATTTTTAAATAAATTGTTTCATTTTTATTTAAATAATAAAAATTTTTATCAAAATAGTTTTGCTTTTTACAAAAAGTATGAATTTTAAGCAAAAAAGTTAATTTTCAGTTAAATAGTTTTATTTTCTACGAATTTTCCTAAT
>JAAAKG020133952.1:0-14000 GCA_010014905.2 Druon quercuslanigerum | reverse complement strand
ACGGGAGGAAAGAGAGCACGGTCTTTCTTCCCGTTTTTTGCGCGTCATATATGGGGGGGGGGGGGGGAAGAGAAAAGTCTTTCGTCCCGTTTTTTTGCGCGTCATATACGGGACGAAAGAGAGCACGGTCTTTCGCCCCGTTTTTTGCTGCGTCATCCCCACTCCTACCTACTGCTCGAGCGCTCGTTCGGTTCAGCTTTTCGAGCTTTCAAGTGTTATAATTCTTGAATTGCCGTTTCTTCTTCAGTGCCAAGCAATGGTAGTCTAGAGCATTTTTCTAAATTTATACATTTTCAGGCCTCGAACTCACCTCACTGTTGACACTTTTTTGGGACGATGACACTATTTTGTTGCTATTTTTAAACAATGTGGCAATGAGGACTATTTTGAAATAATTGTTTGCTAATGCCACTATTTCTTTACTTTTTCTTGAAAAATATTTTTTGAAGATCTTCGATAATTCTCTCAACCAAGGTAGATTAATTTTTTAATGTACAGTTGCATTTTTAATAAAAATAGTGCAATTTTTTATTTAAAAAAGACGAATTTTCAGCAAATTACATAAGTTGTGATATAAATAGTTTAAACGAAATAGTTGGATTTTTTTACTAACAAGGATACATTTTTAAACAAAATTGGTGTAATTAAATTTTGATGGAATAGAATTTTTTTTTAATCTACAAAATAGTTGAATTTTGTACCAAAGTGTGCTTTTTGTAAGCCAAAAAGACAAATTTCCCATAAAATTGTTGAATTTGTAATGTAAGAAGAAACTTTCAGCGAAAAATGTAATAGATGATATTTCAACAAAAAAATTTTTAATTTAAAATAATGAACAGTTGGATTTAACCAAGATAAACAAATTTTTCAACAAATTACTTAAATCCTCAACTAAAGCAAATTAATTTTCATACAAAAAATTTTTCACTAAAAAAGTTGAATTTTTAAAGAAACACATGATTTTTCAACCAAATAGCTAAATTTTCTACTACAAAGTTTTATTTTTAAGCTTCAGATCTAAATTGTCTTTAGAAAGTTACATTTTTAAGTCAAAAATATGAATGTCCAACAAAATGGTAGAATTAAAAAAAAAGTCGAATTTTAAAGCTAAAAACACGGGTTTTCAACAAAACAGATAAAGTTTCACCTTAGAAGACTAATTCTTTTTTAAAATAAATGAATTCTCGAAAAAATACATAGATTTTTAACAAAATAGTAGAATTTTAAACAAATAAGATTAATTTTCTGCAAGAAAAGATGAATTTCTAACAAAACAGATGCGTTTCTAGCCAAATAGTTAAATTTTGAAGCAGAGATTAATTTTCTACCAGAAAAGACAAATTTTCAAAAAATGACATACATTTTCAAATAAATTGTTTGAATAATAAAAGTAAAATTCCAAATTTTATTTGATTAATTTTGATTTTCTTTGTTCTTTTCTTCAAAATTTAAGTAGTTAAATTTTCATTCAGAATTAATTTTAAATAAAAAAGTAAATAAATTTGATACAAAACAGATTGTGTACCAGATAGTTTAATTTGATACCAAAGATTTTAACGTTAAAAATTAAATTTAAATTAAAGCAATGTTTTAATCAAAATGTTTTAATCAATGTTTTAAGCAAAAATTTAAAACCGTTTCAATTTGAAAGTCTTAGAGTTGCAAAATATATAAACGCCAGATTGAAACTTTATAAATTATTTTAAGATTAAAAATAACTGCATGATAATTTATTCGTAATTAAAGGCTTTTATTATATCAAAAATATTGTTTCAGTCTAAAATATTCGATTTTTAACCTAATCAATTAAAAAATTTTAATTAAGAAAGAGAACAGTTATTTAATATTCAGCAATATTTGACTGTTCATTTAAGACGAATAAATTGAAAATAAATATTTCAAAGTAAACTATTTGAAAATAAATTGTTGGGCATAGAAAGCTTTAAACCGTTAAAATTTTGAAGAGCTTTTAAACTTTGAACCGACAAAATTCGGCTATTCGAACCGTAATTTTGGTAAAATTAGCCACAGTCTAATTTTAAAAAAATACATAGATTTTTGCAGATTTGAAAGCAATTTGAGGAATAAAAAAATATTCTTCAGATTCGTAGGAAAATTAAAAATGATTTTTTATTTTGGAAAATTATTTTAAGAGGATATTTAAAAAGGTTTTAAAAGATTCCCAAAATTGTCAAAAGAGAATCTAGAAGATTTTAAGGAAATTTTTTTTAATTTTCAGAATTTTCTCAACATTGTAAGAAAAATTTGGTTATTTTTTAATATAACTTTTAACTTATAAAAGTTAAAAATTCTGAAAGATTTTAAGGATTTTTTTTTAAATTTTCAGGATTTTCTCAAAATTGTAAGAAAAATTCGGTGGTTTTTTAATATAACTATAACTTATAAAAGTTAAAAATTCTGAAATTTTCATTTTATCTGAATTTCATTTAAAGTGTAAAAAACTTCAACTTGAAAAGCTTAAAATTCAATAGTTTCGCTTTGAGTGCCTAATTTGTACCGTATTTTTTATTAGTTAAAATGAAAAAATGTTTGGCTTAAGAGTTCGAATTTTTTAGTTTTAATGACCGTGAAAAATTTTTGCGAACCAGGAAATGACTGGGGCCTTTGTTCTTCGATTAAAACGGCCACTCTGTTGATATTATTTGGTGGATCAGGATAATTAATTAATTAATTTCTGATGTTAGTTTTTTCCGACTGCTAGCTAAATAATTTTCTGGAGAAATCAGGAAAAAAGCTTCCACGGCCAAAAATAACATCAGAAATTAGTTTCTTTTTTTTGTCGAGAATTAATCTTTTTGTATTAAAACTATTTTGTTGAAAACGCATTCTTTTTTTAAATGGCACTGTTTTTAATTTAAAATAAAATAAATCCTTGTCTGAAATTACTCTCTTTCTTTCGTTTTGAGGGAATTTTCGACTGTGGAGTCTTTACTTTCCAAAAGTCAGTATATTCAATAAGTTAATGATGTGAAAATTTTTTTGTTGCAGAAGATCATCGCCTACCCTGGCGCCAGCAGTAATGCCAACGTATCACAATGCGGGTGGTATCTACCCAAACTTATCAGCACCAGCCCGCCAAGCAAAACTCGACGGCAACCAAAATCACCACACCATCCCTTCAACCATAACTCATTCCCTGATGCATAGCACCACTCAACATTCAAATTCATCAAACCTAACTGCTTCCAACATTCCTTCCCATCCAGTCCCTCTGATCATGGCAACACACACGAACCTTACTTCCAAAAATCTAACTTCACTCATTAATCCACTTGCACCAGTCACCATCACCTCCAACTCGACAAATTCTGGCAACCATGCTGGAAATCATCCTGGCAACAATATTTTGCCGGTCAATCCTAGACACGAAGTGAAGCTCAATGCTATGCCGTACGTATATCTGACAATTTAAAAAAATTTAATTTTGTAACCCCTTCAGGATCGTTGGACAAAAAAAAAATGTAGAAATCAATCATATGTTAGCTATATCAGATGGTGGCGGCCGCCCACGGCAACAATATCCCACGCGCTGACGTCAACTCTTTACTGCTGCCACAGTATTTTCTTTTTAACCCATTTTCTTTTTTTAGGGTGCACAGTCTTCCCCTTTTTTCCTTAGTTTTCTTTTTCTTCTTGAAATTCCCCTTTTTTCTTTTAATATGCGATATTTGAAAATACAATATTTGTATGGCGCGAAAAATGCTTTGAAATTAGTCAGTGTACCCATTATTAAATAATAATTAAAGCAATTATATCATTTCAATAAATTATTTATGAACAAATAATTTACATGTTTCAAGTGCTAAACCATTAAAAATAATCTTAAAAATATTTGAAACTGAAATATTTTAATGCACGTTGAAAATGTGAAAACTGAAGACAGAAGTTGTTATCCGATATAAAATGGGAACAGTTACAAAATATAAAGTACTTATGAAATAAGTATTAGAAGGTGAACACTTTTTAGATGAAATGTACAAACTTAAGTACCGGATTACAAAATGGAATATTCCAAATTTATCAAATACAATGTTAAATAGTTGAACTTGAGCAATTTTTAATTTGAGTTTAAGAGCACTGAAGAGTAGGGCATAGTGAAAATGCTAAAATAAATCAAATCGTTTAAGCATTCGACAAAAGTGAAACAAATTTAAAATCAGTAAATTTTAATGATTTCAGGTTCAAAATATTTCCAATCATTTCATGAATTATGACCAGTGAACAATAATAAAAAAATACGAAATTTTAAAATACATTTTTAGCCCAATAACAATTTTTCTTTTTTTGAAAATGTGCAAAAACATGTTTTTTTAGATTGAGTCGTATGCACATATTAAAAAAAAAAGTTTAGCATGTCAAACCCGAAGTCTATTCAACCTGAACCAAAGAAACATTTTATCGTTTGTCTTTTTTAAAAAATAAACTTTTGTCGTGATTTAAGATTTTTGGGACTTCAGATTTTTTGCGATTTAATTAATGATAAAAACGTGTTTTTTTACATTTTCAAAAAATGATAAATAAGGCAGATTTTTTTAATTTAAAAATTTAAAAATTGTTATTTTTAAAACGAGAACTGTTTTGTTTAAAATTATTTTTTGCTGCTTTAACTATTCTATTTTTAGATGAAACTTTATCTGTTGTAGGTGAAAATTCAACTATTTGTCAAAAATTCGTCGTTTTTTTTTAGAATGGTATTCTCATTTGTTGAAACTTTATCTTTTTGTTCAAAAATTCATTTATTTGGTAGAAAATTGAACTATTTTGTTGAATTTTCAACTAAAATTATGAATCTTTAACTAAAAAAATTAATTTTTAAACAAATACATAAATTTTCTACTAAAGATATCAATTTTCTACCAACAATAAAATAGTTAAATTTTCAGCTCGTAAAATAAATTTTCATCAAGTGAGAATACTCTTTAAAAAAAAGACGAATTTCCAGCAAATAGTTGAATTTTCAAATAGAATAGTAAAATTTAGTTATTTTGTTGAACATTTTGTTTTATCGTTCAAAATTAAATTTTTTTAATTAAAATTCAACTCGTAAATTTTTGGTTTAACAATTATCTTTTTAAGTCGAAAATTTAAATATTTGGATTAAAATTTCTTTAAAAATTCAAATATTTGGTTAAAAATTATTGTATATTTTTTGGTAGAAAATTCATGTTTTGGGTTTAAAAACGAACTATTTTCTTGAGAATTATATTCTTTTGGTTTGAAAATTGATTTTTTTTAACAAAAAACTTAGTTCTTCTATTTTCGGTTAAAAAAATAATCTGTTAACAATTTTATTTTATTTTTAACATATATTTTTCTGACATTTTAACCGTTTCAATTTTGATTGAAAATTGATCCTCTTATGAATGAAAATTGATGTACTTTGTTGAAAACGAGTCTTTTTTGGCTGAAAAATAATCTTTTGGGTTGAAAATTTAGCTAACTATTTGGTTCAAAATAGTATTTTGTAAACCGAGGTTAAGAAATTAAAAAATTATAACAATTTCAAAATCCAACTAATATTTACAAACTGAAAATTAAGTAATTTTACAACATATGAGTAGACCGTTCTCAAAATTAGAACGTTTAAAATTTAAAAAATTTGAATATGAAGGGCTGAAAGTTGTACAATTCAACATTGAAAACCTTCAATATTTCACATTTTGGGATTCATACCTTTCAAAACATAAAAATTCGAAAAATGTTTAGGGTTGAACGTTTAGGGGTGAATTTTTTTTTAATTAGATATTTTCAAAATTGAAAAGTAGAATTTCAAATCTGCGAAACTGTAATAACGTTTTAATTTACAGCATAATATAAAAATTTTAAAGTTGAAGTATCAGCTATTACATTTTTTGTTAAGATTTCATCTTTTTTGTTTGAAAATTAAATTATTGGGTAGAAAATTAACTTTTTTGTTAAAAATTTCACCAAAAAATGTCTGCAACAAAACTAATTTTCAACCAATTTTTTTTGTTATAAAATATTAATTTTTAGACAAAAATATAAATATTAAATTTTTAGTTAAACCAATCGATTTCAAACCCAAAAAATAAATTTCCAAGCAAATAATTGATTATTAAATCCAAAATATGAATTTTCTACTAAAACAAATACAGTTTAAATAAAAAAAAAATGTTTTCTACTAAGAAAGAAAAATTTACAATCCAAATATAGAATAGCTCAATTTGCCTTTAGAAAAGTAAATTTAAAAAAGAAAAAAAAATCACTTTTCAACCAAAGAAATGAATTCTTAAGAAAACATAGAATTTTTAATTTTTCTTACACAACAGATAATTTTTTGATGAAAAAGGTTACACTTCTATTAAAGAAGGTATATTTTTTACAAAACATGAAATAGTTTGACTGAATATTCAACTAAAGTGATAAATATTTAATTAAAAAAAAATAAATATTTAACCAAATACATGAGTTTTCAACTAAAAATATCAATTTTCTACCAAGAATAAAATAGTTAAATTTTCAGTTAGTAACATACATTTTCACCCACAAAAGAAACGAATTTTCAACAAAATAGTTAAATTTTCTACGAAGGAAATGAATTTTAGACCGATAAGATAAAGTTTTAACTAATGAGAATACTCTTCTATTGAAAAAAGACGAATTTTCGACAAATAGTTGAATTTTCACATTGAACAGATAAATCTCCAATTAAAAATTTAATAGTTAAATTTTCAGTAAAAAAGATTAATTTTTAATAAAAGTAAAGTAAATTCTCAACTAAATAGTATGATTTTTTACCCAGAAAATTTCTGTTCTATAAAAAAGATAAATTTTCAACCAAAAATGGAATAGTTACATTTTCAGTTTACAAAATTAATTTTAAATAAGAAAAAACTAATTTTCAACAAAAAATGTTAATTTTCAACAAAGTACAGGAGTTTTCACCCAAATATTTCAATTGTGAAGGGAATTTTAAACTAGATATTTAAATTTTGATCTTCAGAAGATCAAATTTGAACCAAGCATTTACCAGTTAAATTTTCAGTTAGAACAATTAATATTGAACTAGAAAACGTAATTTTCAAAAAAATAATTCAGTTTTGAAAAAAAGGTTTATCAACTAAAACGATTAATCATCAACCAAATAAATGAATTGTTAATAATTTAATTTTTAACTGAATATTGGCCATTTTTAACCATAATAATAAAATTAACTTTAACTTTAGTTTATCCAAAATTCGCTAACTCTGACAGGTCTGCCCTGACATTCCCTAATTTTCTGGAATTACCAGATCTGTAGCAATTCTGTAATTTCAAAATTTCAAAATTTCAAAATTTCAAAATTCGAGTAAGCTGAAGAGCTATTTAGAAGATTTTAAAAAAATCAATTTAAAATTTGAAATGATTTTGAATATTCGACGGCCTAATTTAAAACAAAATACAGATTTTGGCAGATTTCGAACAAAAAATTTAGAAGCTTTCTAAAAATGTTGACAGGCTTCAGAATAATACAAAAACATTTTCTGGGAAGATTAAAAAGGATTTTTTTGATAAACTAATTTTAAGAGAATATCGAAAAAGATTTATAACGATTTACAAAGTTTTCAAAAATGAATTTGGAAGATTTTAAGAAGATTTCTTTAAATTGGCGGAATTAAAAAAATACATAAAAAAGCATGTAGATGTTTCAAGATTTTAAAATAAAATTTAGAAGCGTTTGAAGGATTTTTAAATTATTTAAAATAAGAAGAATTCAATTTTTAATTCGAACAGGGAATTTTCAGTTTTTGTTAAATTTATAGTTGGAACTGGAATTTATGCAAAATAATAATAAATTCTGACTTGGAACCGGGAAATTTCAAATTTTAACAAATTTCGAGCGAGTACTGGAAATTTTGGGAAATGAACAAAATTCGGAATTGGCACAGGGCATTTTTAAAAGAATTCTAGTTCTAAGAGGAAGCAGGGAATTAAATTTTTTTTAATCAGTTCTGAGTTGAAAGTGCTATTTATGCAAAAGAATTATAATTTGTCTTGGAATTTGTCTTGGAAATTTTAAATAATTCCGAGCTGGAACGGGGAATTTTTTGAAAGAATGAATTCTAATTTTAAAAGATAACAAGGATTTAAAAAATAATAATTTCATTAATTTGCAGTGATTTTAAAGCTTTTGATATATTATAGGATAAATAATTTTCTATAATTTCTGAAGATTCATGAGAAGGGAGGCATTTTTTGGGGTTTTAAATATTTGAAGGGATTTTGAATTCACCCTGAATTCTTTGGAATTCTCTTGAATTTTATGAATTCGCTTGAATTTCTTTAAATTTACTATTTTCCACTTAATTCAATGTATTTTTTTTAATTTTTAAAAGTTTTGATTTAATTGACCCTGCAGATCAGTTGGTACAATGATTAAAGGATATGAAAAATTTTAACGTCCTTTTTTCAAATTCCGTGGCATTTTCAAGAGCTTTACAAAATTTCAGAAGAGTGTAATGGATTTAAAATAATTTTTATTACTTAAAAATATTACAAAAAAAAATTTTATTCATTTCAGTAATGTAATGAGATTTAAAAGAATTTGAAATACTTGAGGAAATTGTAAAAGATTCTTAGGCGTTTCAAGCGCTTAAAAAAATTTTAGGGTTTTTTTTCTTAACTAAAAAAAAATTTAATTCAGTAGTTTGACGGCTTACGAAGACTGAAATATTTTAGGGTATTTTAAATGATTCGAAGTCATTTTCAAGAGATTTAAACAATTTCAAGTAATTTCTAGGGTTTTTAACAATTTTAAGCGATATTAATATCTTAATGGATTTTAAAGAATTTTTCACCAGTGATTTTGTAGTAAAATATTTTTTACAATTCATTTGTAATTCGCCCTGAATTCTTTTTGATTTTACCTAAATCCCTTTAAATTATTTTGAATTATTCTAAATTCACTCAATTATACTCAGTTCAATTAATTTTTCTGTTGTTGAATTGTTTTCAAATCACTTAATTTCTTTTAAATTTCTCTAAATTCACTCAAAATTTATTGTAATCAATCAAATTTGTTCGATTCTTAAAGTTGTTCCAACTTATTTGAATTCTTTTGAATTTATCCTGAATTGCTTTGTAATCATTAGTCACTTCTTGTATTCGAAATTACTAGGGTTTCAAAGATTGGAAATTTTTCTTGGAATTCATCCTGAATTCTTTTAAATCCTTTGAAATTCTCTTTAATTTTTTTAATTTACTTGAATCCTTTAAAATTCACTCAATTCTACTTTATTCAGTTGATTTTTAAAAGTTTTTATTTAATTAATCTTGAAGTTTATTAACCTCACCTTGAATTGTTAGAAGTATTTCATTAAAGTCCTTTGAATTCCCCTGTATATTTTTAAATCATTTAAAAGTTACTAAATGCAATTACTTTTTTTTCCAAATTGTTTTGAATTCATTTGACTTTTTTAAAAATCACCTTGAATTTGCTTGAATTCTTCTCTTTGTTCTTAAATTCCTCTAAATTCAATTCAGTTTCACGGAAATCAATGGATTAAAAAAAAAATATTTCAATGGTGATAAAAATAATTCAAATAAACCATTTTTAAATAGTAAAAAAAAACAAAAATTAAAAGAACTCTTATGAAAAGTCATTTTTTTCAAAAAATTGACATTTTTTTTCTAATTATCGAAATTGTACTTTTTTTAATTGACGATAAAAGTACATATTTTCAAGAAAAATTACCAACTACACATGAAATAAAATATAAATATTTTTTATGGCTGTATGAAAATAAGGTATTTTTAAAGCATAGCAACATTAGTCAATACTTAATCTAGAAGGGAAAACACATTAAAAAATGTATCAATTAATGAATAATAATGTTTTTTATTGTTTAAACAATAATAATTGTAAAGAATTATTATAAAATATTAATACAGAGATAAGCCTTTTTCGTTTTGATGCACTCTCAGCCTCCGTATTGCAATCCGAATCACTGTCAGTTCCTTGCTCTTCAATAAATTGATCAGCCATTCTGAAATAAAAAAAAGAATGATAACTAATTTTTACTGATTTTATGTACTACCGTTATTTCTAATTTTTTACAATGATTCAAATTTAAAAGCCTCAAAACGATTATCAGGCGAAATTCAATTTTTTACGAAGCGGCCACTTTAAGACTTAGGAAGCCACACTTGTGCAAATTTGCACCAAGCCTAACTTTCGAAGTTCACCTCACGAAATGTAAGAGGCGAATAAAACAGGGCCCTGAGTGGCACAACTCAGTACCTGATGGACATATTTAACATGGGCGGGGGAAAATTTTGCTGGTGCATATTTGCACAAGTGTGGTAACCACGGGTTAAATTGACCGTGAAAAGCGTTTGCGAACCGGGAAAAAGTGGAAATTTGTTTCTTTGATTAAACTTTAATCTTGTGTTGTTAATTTTTGTCATCAGATGGTTTCACGGGAAGATATCAAGAGAAACGGCAGAAACATTGCTGCGACCGAGAGAAGATGGTCTCTTCCTGGTTCGGGAGTCGACGAATTTTCCTGGCGATTATACGCTCTGCGTCTGCTATCAGGGGCGCGTGCAACATTACCGAGTGAAATATAAAAACAATCAGTTAACGATAGACGACGAGGAGTTCTTTGAGAACCTGGCGCTCCTCGTCGAGCACTACGAGCAAGACGCCGACGGTCTGTGCACACAATTGACGAAATCGTTGCCGAAGCAGGGCAAGCAGGACTTTTGCGTGGATCCACAGGCGTTCGTGCAAGCTGGCTGGGTCATTCAGACCGACGAGTTGGAACTACGAGAGTGTATCGGTAAAGGAGAGTTTGGCGACGTTCTTCTCGGTTATTATCAGGGCGAAAAAGTCGCTGTGAAGAAGTTGAAGGACAACAGCGAAGCAGCGCAAAGATTTCTGGCTGAGGCGAGTTTGATGACCTCCCTGATTCACGACAATTTGGTCAAGCTTCTTGGTCTTGTTTTCAACAATCAACATATGTATCTGGTCACAGAGTATATGAGCAACGGATCCCTGGTGGATTATCTCAGGTCAAGGGGAAGGTTGCACATCACCCAGAGGCATCAAATTAATTTCGCTTAGTAAGCTAACACACTTTTCTTCTCATCTTTGATATTCTAAGGATAGTTTATCATTTAGGGTGTCTTTGAGGGGCGACAATACGTAAAATCAATCTCAAAAGTTGCCTATCTTTGCAGAAATTCTGGTGAAAATTGTTTATTTAACAGAGGTTCATTAACAAGTTTGGTTTTTCCTTTCTCTTTCGAGAAAAGTTACGATTCTAATTTATTTCTAGAGGGTGACTGCTGGACCGAAAAACCGGGAAATGCCCGGGATTTTTATGCGACCGGGAAAACCGGGCGATGACAGTAAATTTATTTTTCTGACTGGGAATTTTACAAATTTGCAGAAAATCCGTTTTTTTTCTTGTGCTTAAGAGTTAGATTTTTAATCGAAAAATTAACTAGTCTTTTTTTTAGTGAACATGCATCTTTTTGAATGAAAATTCAAGTATTTGTTTGAACAATTTTTACGACATTGTGAAAAAATCGCCTTTTTGTAAAATATTAATCTTCAGGGTAGAAAATTCATCTTTTTGGCATAAAATTCTACTATTCCAGTTGAAGATTCATCATTTTAGTTGAAAATTCATTAGTTTGTTTGAAAACTAATATCATTAACAGAAAATACAACTATTCCATTTTTTGTTGAAAATAGTTGTTTTTTCTAGTTGAAAATTCAACAATTTGGATAAAAAGTCACGTATTTTGTTTTAAAAAATCGATTTTTTTTTGTAAAAAATAATCGATTTCTCTAAAGGTTAATCTTCTTGTTTATAAATTATTTATTTCTATTAAAAATTGAATTATTCCAGTTAAATATTCATCACTTTAGTTAAAAATAAAATTATTTTGTTAAAAAGTTAAACTCTTTTGTGAAAAAGTAATATTATTTTGGTAAATGTTCCTCGTTTTAATTAAAAATTTAGATCCTTGGCTGAAAAATAAGTTGTTTGATTAAAAGCTCGTTTTTTTATTTGGATCTTTCCATAATTTTAGTTAAAAATTCATCTCTTTGGAACTTTCTTTTTTTACTGAAAATGTATTTATCCAATGTTTCATTTAAAAATTATTATTTTTAGTTAAAGACTCATCTTTTTTATATAATTTAATCTTGTTGGTTGAGAATTAATCGTTTTGGTCGAAATATCATCTTTCTTTTTTGAGACTCAACTATTCCAGTTAAATATTCACAATTTTATTTAAAACTATAACTATTTTTTTAAATTTATTATTTGTGGAAAGGGATTTTTTAACGTTAAGTTTAAGTTATTCCAATTGAATATTCCATAGTTTTAGTTGAAAATTCATCTGTTTGGGTTGAGCATTATTTTTTTTACTTAAAATTTAATTATTTGAGTTTTGATTGACAATTTATCTTTTTTAGTGAAAATTAATTTTATGTTTGAAAATTCAACTATTTCTGTTAAAGATTCGTTGTTTTAGTTGAAAACTCTTACGTTTGGTTTAAGATATAATTTTTAACTGAAAATATTACTATTCTTTTTCGAGTGAAAATTTTGATTTGTTTGGTTCAAAATTCAACTAATTGGTTGTAAATTTGTCTTCTTTAATTGAAAGTTCAACTATTTCGTTAAAAATTGTTTGTTATTTGTTCAAAAATTGTATTTTTTGGTGGAAAATTAATCTTTTTATTAAAAAATTAATGTTATTGTTTAATACTTCATCATTTTGCTAAAAATTCAAGTGTTTTCGTTACATATTCATCATTTTGGTTAAAAATTTAACTATTCTAGTTTGAAATTCACCACTGGTTGAAAATCGAAATTTTTTTTTGAAGATTAATTTTTTCAACTGAAAGTTTAACGCTGGACAGGGAAATCACCGGGAAAAACTGCGAAATGACAGTGAATTTATTTATAATCGGAAATTTTGCAAATTTGCAGAAAAATATTCTTCCCAAGTTAGATTTTAACAGTTTTTTAAATAATCAAGTGAATGTTTATTATTTTTAATTATGATATCATTCAGTTTACAGTGCTTAATTCGAAAATATTTCACAAATTTTCCATTTTGGATGTTAATTTTGAAGCGTACATTTATTTTTTGACTGGGAATTTTACAAATATGCAGAAAATCCAGTTTTTTTCTTGTGCTTAAGAATTAAATTTTTAATCGAAAAATTAACTGGTCCATTTTTGTTTGAACATGCATGTTTTTGGATGAAATTTCAAGTATTTGGTTGAAAATTAATTTTATTGTTATTTAGAAATTGAACTATTTGTTTGAAAGTTTTTCGACATTGTGAAAAATTCGCCTTTTTGTAAAAAATTAATTAATTAATTAATTTTTTGTAGAAAATGATCGATTTCTCTAAAGGTTAATCTTCTTGTTTATAAATTATTTTTTTCAGATAAAAATTGAATTATTCCAGTTAAATGTTCATCACTTTAGTTGCATATAAAATTATTTGGTAAAATTGGATAAAAATTGATTGTTCATGTAAAATCTGCATTTATAAATAAAATATTAAAAACAAAAAACGTAACGTTGAACGTTACAATTTTAATTGTTCTTTTTAAAAAAATTTAGTTTACAAGTAAACTTGTTGTATTTTCGTGTATAGTAAATATTGAACATCTATAAATATTGAAATCTTGAAATAATTATTGAAGTAAATATTGAACGTCTTTTTTCTAGGAAAAAGTCGACTAACTTAAAGAGATATTTAGAACGTTTGCAAAGATTCTAAATTAATTAGAAATTTGTAATAACAAAATATAAACATTTTTGCAGATTTCAAACAAAAAATTTAGAAGCTTTTTAAGAATTATGAAAGGTTTCAAAAGAACAAAAAACATTTTCTTAAGATTCTTAGGAAAATTGAAAATTACTTTTTATTTTGAAGAAATAATTTTAAGATAGTATTTAATAAAAAATTCCAAAATTTTCAAAAATATTTTGCATTTTACAGG
>JAAAKG020133951.1:0-14000 GCA_010014905.2 Druon quercuslanigerum | reverse complement strand
CAAACTTGGAAGGTCATTCGAAGGGCAAAGTGTTTGTTTTCTTTAACTAATACACCCGAAATCAAATCCTTAAACTCGCAAGCTTCAAACCAACAAACTTCAGACTTTGAGCTTCGAATGACCTTCGAATTCGGCCTCAAGGTCAAAGTGATCAAAGTCGTTGATCCCAAATTCACCTTAGCTTTCTGTTGCTCAAACGTGTTAAAAAAAATCAAACAAAAAATCATGTTCTACATGATTTTTGAAATTTGACCTTAATTTAACCTTTATTTGACCTTGTAAAAATTGATTATTATTATTATTATTTCGAACGTCAAATTTCCCGCTTTTTCATGATCTAATGCAAAAATAGGGTTTTCCATTTTAAAAAATCAATGTGAGCTTCAAATAACCTTGAAAATTGATTTCAAAGTCAAAACGGATTTTGGGATGGATAGATTAAAATGCTTCACCCTGCATATAGATATTTTTTTTTTTAGTATTTTTTCGTTTTCCAGTAAAAAAATCAGTAATTTTTTTCTCATCTTAAACCCGTGCTCCCGTTTTTCAACAAAAAAATTAGAAAGAGAAGTACTTATTATAAGCTTTTTTATAAAATAAATTAGCCACAACTTAAGAAATTTTCAAACAAATATTTTCCGCCTAATAACATATAATTTTGACCTTCCCCCAATAGCCTTCTCTTATCCCCTAAAAATGCCCCTAAAAACAGAAAAAGGCAGTTTTCTATCAAAATTTGTTTAAATACGGTATTTTCGGAACTTTTAAAATTTTTTTAATTTCTTTTTACGAATTTATAAAAGGACCAAAGGTCATATAAACAATTATAAATGGCAGTAATAATAGTGGGTCGTTATCGAGGTTTCTAAAAAAAGTTTATAAATTAGGTATTGTTAAGGAACACATTCAGTACTTTTTTTGACTAAAAAGTATTGGGTTTCCGATACTAATTCACAAAAAAAAGTATTATATTAAATTTTTCTTCTTAAAATAGCCAGTCTGTGCATTTTAATTAAATTTGTTTAAACAATAATAAATTGTTATTAAATGAGTAAATCTGATAATTAGGTGACATTTTTATATAATCTTTAGCTAATTCAGTGGAAAACATATGTTTTATTTCATCATAAAAACCTGCTATGGATTATGGTTTATAAAATTTGTTTATAAATTATCAAAATTACTTATTACGTTATTAAAAAAAATAAAGGGAATAATCGAAGAAATTCAAAGTTATTGAAAGATGTTTAATTTAAACAGTTTTAATTTTAATTCTAAACTTTAAAACGTTTGAAATTAAAATGGATCTTTTGTGGATACCAATTAAGTTTCAAGAATTACAAATATTATTTAAGGAAATCAAAAAATCGCTTTGTTTCAAAAATTAAACTTAAAATTTTTGAAAATTAAAACGACGTAATCTTAAATCTTACCTGAAAAAATGAATCTAAATTGTTCGTAATTGAAAACCAAATGAATTGAAGGACATTAAATTACAAAATTTGTAAAATTTAAATTTAAAAAGCATTCTGACATTTGATTTTTGTAACAAAATTGAAAAATCCAAATTTTTAATTTAAGTATTTTTTAAAGGCGCTTCATTTTAAGAATATAATTTAAAATGAAACTCACCTAAATCTGAAGTTTAACAAAAGTTTAAAACAATTTATTGAAGCATGTAAATTCGGCCATTGAACAAAAATCATTGGTTTGAAGAGAGTTTAAGAAATCGTATTATATTATTATTTTATTATTTAAAATTTTTTAAATATAATAATGTCCAATAAGTATCGAAGCTTTGAACCTTTCTAAGTTACTAAAAGATTTTCAATTGAGATAGTTTTAGTTCTAAGGAATTCAAATATTATTATTATTATAAAAAAATTTAAAATGTTGTCACAGGCTTAAGATGGTTATAGTCCAACATGTCGAAGACACTTTTGGTTAGAGAGTTGGATTTTTCATATATTTTAGATTAGTTTTTCACGGGCCAGTCCCGGTATATATCATGAGTCACGGACGCATTTATATTATTATTATTACTATTATTATTATTATTATTATTAGTAGTAGTAGTAGTAGTAGTAAATTTTTAATTGTCTAAAACTTAGGAACAGTGAGTACTTTCACATTTATAACATACAAAATTAGAATAAGAATTAACTATGAGCATTTTAAAAACTAAACTGTTGAGGAACAAGTATTCAAAAATTTTGTAAACTTACAATTTTTGAATTCTACAAAGAAAATTTTTGGTTTTATTTTAATCTAAAAAGAAATATTAGGTTCCTTAATTAGGGAAAATTAAAGTTAAAAATTCGATTATTACGTTTAATTATTGAATTTAAATTGCAATTAAGGAAGCTACAATATGAAACAGGTAGAATCCTTAAAGAATAGACTTAATGCTTATTTTTTTGAATAACTAATTTCCGAGCAACTTTTTCACCTAAATGTTCGTAAACAGAAAGATTTTAAAAATTCTTATCTTTCAGCAGTCGTCTTCAGAAAGGTGTTGAAGGTCACGCTTGACGACTATACTAGATGAGATAACGATAAGCGTAGCATGTATATATACTGTAACAACAAATCTGAATATTCATTAGGAACACTGCTAGCCAAATTCTTGATTAACACATTTATCAGATTGCCAAAAATGGGAGTGCTTTATAAACTGGTCACCTTCACGGTCATCCTTAATTCTATTGGTAAATATAATACTATAATATATCTATAGATTTAAAAACATTCTTAAGCTTTCTGGAAAAAACAATTTATCTGAGTTAATTCGCATTCTATCCCAAATTTTATCTTTTTCATTTTAAACCCTTAATTAACTTTGCCATTAATAAAATATTCAAATTCATGCAGATACTTAGAAAAGTGTGATTTTCTTGTTGGGATAACAATACAAAAAAGATTACATAACCCGATAAATCTCGGACTCAAAATGATACATTTCAAGCATCAATGGTTTCTCTATTTATATGCGAACAAAACTTCGTTTTTCTTTTTGTACAAGTCAGCTATTTTTCTTTTGTTTAACAAATAAATTTGTTAAACACCGTTATTTCAATCAACTGTCAGTCGAAACACAGCTAACATTTTTTCCATCTTATCGTTCCCAGATGTTTTCTGTATACTAGCTGCACAAAGTTTTCTTAGTTCTTTCGATAATGCTGTATTAAAACATCCTAAATACAGCTTTGGCACTATCCTTCCCGATTAATTTTTCACAATGTCCTTAGCTTTTTTAAAAAAAATTTCTACAACAAGTTTATAATAATACTTAAGAAAATAATCCTCTGTTGCTTCTTACAGATTCAAGTTTGCAGTTTGATTGTTTGCCTAATGGCGCCCCAATTCCTATTGTGCCTCGTACCGGACAATCTTCTTCTTCATCTTGTGATACGCCACAATCTTCTGCCAGTTCTTTTTCTCCTGGTAGACATCATTTTGCACTCGGTTCATCACCTGACGAACCTTCTATTCGCCTGAGATCCAGGTCCCCTCCTGCTGACCGCATGGATCCACCTCTCTGGCTTCTTACTTCTAACGGATTTGGATGTGGACTTGACCAACTTCCATTTATTCGACTTACGCCTATTAAAAATCCGGACCGAGTATTCAAGCTTGAAAGATACATTTTTCCTTCCCAAAAAAAACTTAAAATGCTTGTCGGACGAGGTACATTTAGGCCCATGACTACCCAAGAACAAATTGTATTGACAACATTTGATGGTGACGCGTTTGCAATATTTGACGGGACTGATTTTCTTTCTGGAATATATAGATATAATGCTCACGAGCGCTTTAATGTACGAGTAAAAATCAACATACTGAATAGCGAAATTACCATGTTGACGCAAGATGAACGCGTTGATGCTCAAGTAGGCTCCAACTATCCAATTTCAGATCGTTTTACTACACAGTACCTACACCGCGATCCTGCACGCTATTAATTAATTTTTTTTAAATATATAAATTTTTTTGGTATAAAGTTGTCTTAAAATGTTACAATTTACTTGTAATTAAAAATAATAATGAAAAGTCAGTATATTAAATGGTTTTCCAAGCCTTCAGTCTTTCGTCCATGTCCCAACCAAACTTTAGCTTGAACAAATAATATAATATTTTTCACATTGGGGAAACCAGCCTAATGCCCATACAAAAGAAGTCCACTTCTATAGAAAAAATACCATAAAATTATTTAGTTATAGAATAATTATGAATTAGAAATTAGAAATGGCCATGTTTCGCGAATGTGGAAACCTCCCTAAAACCACACCTAAAGTTTAAAAAAAAATTGGTGGAAAGTAAAAAGGTAAAGGTAAAATGACAAAATATTTCGCTAATAAAAACATTAATTAATTTAACCCATAAATTTTCAAAAAAATGCTGTGCAGACACTAATTTTGAACATTAAAATTTTTTTCCAATGATGCTACAATATATTTATTTCTTATTTCCAATTGCAATCTGAAAAATATTCTTGTCCAAAACAAAAACTTCAGACAAAAATAAAAAAGAGGAAAGAAAATGAGAAGGCGACTAACCATATCCCCTTGTTTCTCTTCTTCTTTCTTTAGTCTTTTTTTTTGATTTGATAATATTAATAATAAAAAGGCGAAACAAAGAAAAAGAGAAGGAAGGGGATGTTGTTGGTTGCCTTCCCATTCTTCTTTCATCTTTTTTATTTTTGTCTAAAGTTTTTGTTTTTAACAAGAATATTTTTCAGATTTCAATTGGAAAAAAATTTTTTCTTTCATTGTTCGATGTGGTCCAAATTTCGGTCTTTGGATTCTTGTTTTTTACAGGAGTTTTCTTTGATTTGATGATTCGACGTTAAAAAGGATTTTTGATTTAGATTTTAATCTACTTTAAATTTCTTAAATTTTAATTTCTTATTTCCAGTTCTTTTCAAAGATATTGTTAAGGTAATTTAAAAAAAAAATATCTTTATGCGAACAGAACCATTCAAAAAAAATTTTTTATCATCATCATTGAAGAATGACCGCATAAAATGAAAATAATTAAACTCTGATTTGGAATATTACTATCTTGTTATATATTTTTAAAGCCATTTGCGTTTAAATATTGCTAAATTTCAAACTTATTTATTTTAAAACAATCAATAAATACAAGCGCGCAATGCGCACGATAATATTGCTATATATTATCTAAAATTAAAACATTCATTATTTGTAAAATTAATAATAACAAACGGCTAAATACTAAGAGTTCTAAATTTTCTTGAATAATATCTGGATATCTTTCTGTCTCGAGAAATATTTACAACTTATTTGCTGATCCATGAGAGATAAAGCTTGTCTAATAGGCGCCTTTTATTGAAATATTGTTAGGTAAATACTGCTAGATTTTAATTTGTAATATTATTTATATTCTAAGTCAAATATTTTTCATATTTGAGAAACTTACATGTACAATTAATAATTTAGGAATTACCTGATTTTATTTTCGACCGCTAACTCTCAGAGTTGAAACAATTTTAAAATCGAAGTTTTTTATATTAAAAAGTTTTTAAATAAAACAAAGAGCATTTTTTGGTTTCATTTTGATATTTAGTGTTTCTTCATTTAGGGAATTTAAGGATGTTTTAGTTCTACTGTCAAGAACATAAATTTTCTTTCAATTTTAATTTACAAAATCTCATTTAGAAATTTCCTTTAGAAAAATACGTATAACTGTTTTTAGTTAGACAGTTCATAATTTCATAAAAAGCTTTTCTTTGAAATCAAAATAAAAACCGAAAAGTGTTCTTTAGTTTATTTTTTACTCTTTTAAACTTTTAATTTAAAATTGTTTACATACTCAGTTTTTACTGCCTAGAAAATTTCAAATCAAAAGAATAAACAATTTTGATTTGGCAAAATTAAAAAATTTAAATTAATTTTTTAAATTATCAAGTGTACACGTAAGTTTCTCAAATATTGCCAATATTTAAATCAAAATGTTATAAATATTATTAATTAGAATCTATCTGTATTTAACTAACAATATTTAAATGATAAGCACCTATGAGACAAGATTTATCTCCTACGGATCAAAATATAAAAGTTGTAAAAAATTGTGGAGACATTCAACATTTCTACAGGCTTAAATCAGGGTAAAGTTAAAAAATGGACATTATTTCGAATGCAATGAAAAGAAATTTAACTTGTATAATTTCTGAATAAAAGCTTTTAAAATTGGATAATTTAAAATTTTTAAAAATTTCAAACAGAAACTTCCAAAATTCAAAACCTTTAAACTAGAAATTTTTAGTTTATGCAATTTTATTCGGAAAAAGTTGAAATTGAAAACGATATCAAAGATTTTAAAGTAAAATCCTCTAAAATTATAGAAATCTAAATCTTTTAATTTTTAAATATTTTGGTTTTAATTTTAAGTCCACAAAACTTTCTGGCTTTTATGTCCTTTGAAATCCGAGAGTATCAATATGAAATACTTGATTTTTGAAACCTTGCAATTCCCAAAATAATAGAATTAAAAGAGGTTATTTTTTTTAAATGCATGCAGATTTTTGTATACTACATTTTATTCTTTAGCAATATTAAGACAAACTAAATTTTACAAGATTTATTTTAAAGAAACTGAAGTCCACTATTTTTCGTCCATAAAACAGGCAAAAATGGTCAACGAGTAGTCATAACTCATTACCTATCAGAGTTAGGACATTCTTCTTTTTTTGTAATCACAGAAAATTTAGTCTACTTTCACTCACCTTTGGAACCCTTTTCCGTATAGTAATTAGGTGCAGAGATACGTACAGTTTTTTCAAACTTAGTGATTTTTCGCCAAGAATCCAAAAAAGAGGGGATTCTTCAATAAACTATAATTTGAAACCTATGGAAGATAGCAGATTATTTTTTTTTCAAAAAAAGGTTCTCATAATTTTGTCTTCATTCTTTTTCCTGTATGATAATTTACTCTAAAATGCAATCGGAATTATCCGCCCAGGCAAAAGTAATTTTTGGAACTGTTTTCGAGAAAAAAAACTGGTTTTGGCAATTGATCTCCTCTAGCTTTTTGATATGTTAAAAGGGACCCATTAAGGAAAAGTTTCTCAATTAAAGTTTTGGATCTGGGATTTTCTCGAGAACCAAACTACCAGAAGCCTGGACTATCAGAAGAAGGAAGCAAGTAAGTGAAGCCCTGCGCCTGGCAGGAGGAGACCTGCGCCTGGCAGGAGAAGACGCAGGCTTTAAACGAAGGCAGGAAAAGAAGAAATGATCAGAGACTGACGTCTGGCAGGGGGATGTTGGGTGGCAGAAGAAGATGGAATTGGATGTGACAATTTATAACTTTAAATTGACACTAACGAAAAATTAAAGCAGGGTTTTTTGCGTAATAATCCGAATTTTTAAGTATAACAAAATTGAAATTGAACTTACACTCAACTAATTTTCAAAAGCATAATTATTATTAGGTTTGCACGCCTTTCGATTTATAGGAAATCTTCACTATTTTTTATTACTTGAAAATTAATAAAAATTAAAAGATTTATTAGAACTCTAATTTCCAAAGTCCTTATACTGTTTTTAACTTTTCGACTTTATTTCTGCTTATATGTGAAAATCCGAATTCCATTTGAAAACGAAATTTCGCTTACTAATTACTATCGTCATAGCTCCAGCTTAATTGAAAACTGAGTCCTAATTAATAAACCCTGATTACTCTGTTTAAAAGTACAAGCGAAAGAGAGAAAAACAATATTTTTTTGAGTATTTCAAAGTTTTCATTACTTCCAAATTTCTAAACATATATATGTAGGTGAAGGTATTTAAAATTTCACATACTTTAATCACCATAATTTTTAATGTTGCGCAAATCTTTGCATTAGAGAAGATTTATTTGAACTCGAGAAATGAATTCGCAGTTCTTTATTTCATCTTAAAATTAATTTTCAAATGTTTCTAAACATCACTGATAAAAGAGCTAAATTTAATTGTTAATAATACTTTAATAAACGGAAGTAAACTACCAAGAACAAAGCTGCCAGAAGCCTGGACTATCAGAAGAAGGAAGCTAGTAGGTAGAGCCCTGCGCCTGGCAGGAGGAGACCTAGGCCTTGAATGAAGGCATGAGAAGAAGACATGATCGGAGAGTGACGTCTGGCAGAAGAATGTTGTGCGGCAGAAGAAGATGAAAATGGATGCGAAAATTTATAACTCTCAAGTAACGCTAACGAAAATTAAAGCAGGTTTCTTTGCGTATTAAAGGAAAAATTTATTTTTTCAGATTAAGAACAAAATTAAGAATTAAAAAAATATCCAAATTTTCAATGGTTCAAAAATAATCTGAAATTTTAAGTATAACAAAATTGAAATTGAATTCACACTCAACTAATTTTCAAAAGCATAATTATTATTAGGTTTGCACGCCTTTCGATTTATAGGAAATCTTCACTATTTTCAAATACTTAAATATTAATAAAAATTAAAGAATTTGTTAGAACTTTAATTTTGAAAGTTCTTATACTGTTTTTAACTTTTCGAATTTATTTCTGCTTATCCGTGAAAATCCGATTTTCAATTTAAAGCGGAATTTCGCTTACTAACTACTATCGCCATACCTCCAACCTAATTAGGAAATAAGTCCTAATTAATAAACCCTGATTACTTTTGTCAAAAGTAGAAGCGAAAGAGAGAAGAACAATATTTTTTTGAGTACATTAAAGTTTTTATTACTTATAAATTTCGAAACACATATATGTAGTTAAAGGCATCTGAAATTTCACATACTTTAATCACCATAATTTATAATGTTTCGCAAATCTTTGCATCAGAGACGATTTATTTGAACTCAAGAAATGAATTCGCAGTTCTATATTTCATGTTAAAATTAATTTTCAAATGTTTCTAAACATCACTGATAAAAGAGTCAAATTTAATTGTAAATAATATTTTAATAGTCGGAAGCAAACTACCCAGAACCAAACTACCAGAAGCCTGGACTATCAGAATCCTGCGCCTGGCAGGAGGAGACCTAGGCCTTGAATGAAGTTAGGAGAAGAAGACATGAGCGGAGAATGACGTCTGGCATGGGGATGTTGTGTGGCAGAAGAAGATGGAAATGGATGTGAAAATTAATTTATTATTAAGTAAGCAAATTAATAAAAATTAAAGGATTAATTAGAACTTTAATTTTCAAAGTCCTTATACTGTTTTTAACTTTTCGACCTTATTTCCGCTAATCCGTGAAAATCCGATTTCGAATTGAAAACGGAATTTCGCTCACTAATTACTATCGCCCTACCTCTAACTTAATTGGGAACTGAGTCCTAATTAATAAACCCTGATTACTTTGGTCAAGGCATTTGAAATTTCACATATTTTAATGATCATAATTTTTAATGTTTCGCAAATCTTTGCGTTAGCGAAGAATTATTTGAACTCAAGAAATGAATTCGCAGTTCATTATTCCATGTTAAACTTAATTTTTAAATGTTTCTAAACATCACTGATAAAAGAGCAAAAATTTAATTGTAAATAATATTTTAATTTTGGTAATTTAATTAATTTTTCAGTTGTATTACAATTCAAAATAATTTACGTTATCCTTTAAAAGATTAATTTTATTTCTTTCTAAATTTCAAAATGTCTAACAAAATAATCTGAAAGTTTTTAACAATAAATAATTTAATTTTCAGTCAAAGAAACAAATTTTCGAAAAAAAGGGTAAATTATTCAATCAGTAAATTAATATTCTACAACAAAGAATAAATTTTAAGCAAAATACAAAAATTTTCAACTAAAAATGATGAATTTTAAACCAAACATGAAATAGTTAAATTTTTAGTTAACAAATTAATTTTGAATCCACAAAAAAATAATGTTCATAACTTAATAATAATGAATCTTTAAGCAAAAAATTAAATATTTAACCCAATAGTTATGAATTTCCTACTCAGAATATAAATTTTTTTTAAAAATAGATGATTTTCTAACAAAATGAATCAATTTTCCACCAAACAGATTAATTTTTGAAAACATAGTTAAATTTGGATTTAAAAACATTAAATTTCTACCAGAAAAGATAAATATTCGACAAAAAATGAAATAGTTAAATTTTCAGTTAACGAAATCAATTTTCAATAAATGAACTAATTTCCAATCAAAGAAATGAATTTCCATCTAAAAACCTTTATTTTTATATCAAGAAAGATTATTTTTTTTAATTCGTGAATTTTGGTATTATTATAATTTGCTATTATTTTGGTATGAAATTTTCGGGTTACCAATTCAACTGTTTTTATAGAAGTAACCCTTTTGTGCCTAAAAATTCGAAAATTTGGTTGCATTTTTTTAGGACTGAAGAATCTTTTACTGTTACATTTACTGTTAGGAATTCTTATTTTTGTTTAAATACGACTTTTTTATTCCTTCTTCTTATAGTTTTTAATTAAAAAATGTACTATTATATTTTTGGTACAGAATTAATATTTTTTAGTTAAAACTTGAAAATGATTATTTTTATTGAAAATCAACTTTTTAACTAAAATTTTAGTTACCTATTTCTTTTTGAATGACAAGTGATCGCTGTTAGTTTAAAATTAAACGATTTAATAAAAAATTAACTTTTTTGTCAAAAATTAAATTTGGTTTGTAGAAAATTCGTCTTTTCGGTTCAAAAATGTAACTGTTTCGCTCATTTTCAATAAATAATTAAATTTTCAGTAAAAGAAACAAATTTAAAAAAAAGGGTATATTAATCAATCAGGAGATTAATATTCTACAACAAAGAATAAATTTTAAACAAAATATAACAATTTCCAACTGAAGAATATGTATGTTAAACCAAACATAAAATAGTTAAATTTTTAGTTGAAAAAATTAATTTTGAATCCACAAAAAAAGAAATTTTCAGAAATTTAGTTAAATTTGTAAGCAAAGAAATGGTTTTTTGCTATATTCAAGAATTTTTCTCAATTTAAATAAATTTTTTTTCTAAAAATCAATGGCGGCATTGAAAAGTAATACTCTTACACTTCAAAGCCCTATTTTCTTTTTCGTGATATATTTATTTTTGAGGGGGATATCATTCATTGAAGTTTATTACTTTATGATCCTGTAATTTGAAGTACTAAAAGTGGGCACTTTGGGAAATCGAAATAATTTACTGGAAAATGATTTAGTTTGATTTTAATAGTAGAAATACAGACTTGGAAATAATCTCAGTTGGACTCCACCCCAAAACCCACCCTTAATTAGGGGTTGGAAAATACAAAAAATTTTATCTATGCATCTTATGAAATTTGCCACTTTTATTCTGGATGTGTACACCTGCAGGTCACAAAGAGTGTCGGTAGAAATTATAACATTATTTCAACCCCTGAAGCACCCCTTACTCGGGGGTTGAAACGGATCAATGATTTTTTCATGAGTATTTCAAGTCATACTGATTGATATCTATCATAAGCAGTTGCAGAATTCCACAAGAAATGCAGATATAAATTTTCCAATTTCGCAACCCCTCTTTTAGGGGTATTTCGTACACTAATGAGGATCAGGAACCCTTATTTATACGCTCTGAGACTCACAAAATGACACTTTTTTAACGTAATTACATAATTTAAATTAAAGTCGTGATACTGATATTTCATATTTTCAACCCTCGAGTAAGGGGTGCTTTGGGGGTTGAAAAAATTTATTAATTTCTACAGACACTCTATGTGACCTGCATGTGTACACAACCAGAATAAAGGTGGAAATTTTCATAAGAAGCAGAGATAAAATTTTTTTATTTTTTAACCCCTACTTAGGGGCGATTTTGGAAGTACAGCTGAACTTAGATTGATTCCAAATCTGTATTTTTCTATTAAAATCAAATTAAATCATTTTCCAGTAAATTATTTCGATGTCCCAAAGTGCCCACTTTTAGTACTTCAAATTGCAGGAACATAAAGTAATAAACTTCAATGAATGATATCTCCGTCAAAAAAAAAGATATCACGAAAAAGAAAATAGGACTTTGAAGTGTAAGAGTATTAGTTTCCAATACCGTCACTAGTTTTTGAAAAAAAAATTTATTCGCGTTGAGAAAAATTCTCAAATATAGGAAAAAACCGTGCCTGTGTAATTAAAGTTTTTAATGCGATCGACTTCTTATCCATCATGTGATGAAGGGACTTTCAAGAAGCACTTCATAAATCTCACTAATCCCAACTGAGCGAAGGAAGAGGAAATTTAAATTTTAGGGTCGAATAGGGATGATCGTAAAAAAAATCCCGACAGATAGGGGTCCAAAAATTAAATAAATTCTTCCGAGTCATTAGCCTGAGAGGCTCAAGTTTCTAGCTCAGATGAAAAGAGAAGTGAAAATCTGGAAGAAGAAGCTGATCCCCTTTTTCTCCGTTTCCTCATTTTTTGAATTTTTTAATCTTGTCATAAAGATTAGAGAGGGATGAGATATATATCTGATGAGAAACGAACAGAAAGGATTACGGTCGAAGAGACTATCTTCTCTTTCTTGTTAGCCTTAATGCATTTTATAAACTCTTATCTATTATTTTTTCGATTTCATCATTTCCAAAAGATTGCTTTGATTGGAAGAACGAGGATCTACTGCGTTTTTCTTTCAATTATTTTCCGAGAGACGCAAATATTTTTTAATTAAAAGAGCTTTATAAAATGAATGAAAACCGAAGCGTAAAATTGAAAAAGGACTAAATTAAATTTTAAAATTTTAGTTAAAGAAATAAAAAGGGCTGTTGAAATAATTTGTGATTCATTGAAGATTGACTCATTTAAGTCACTTGTGATAACTTTTATTTTTAAAGTCAATTTTTAGACACTTTATGATGATAAAATCACTACATTCACTTTTTAGAATAAAAATATAACTTTAGTCATTTCTTAAAATAAAAAAAATAAAACGAAAAATTCCAGGTTTTCAGAATTTTTATTTTATTTTTCTGTTGATTTCTTGATTCTTCTAAATTTATTCTAAATTCATTAAAATTCGCTTGAAATCTACTAATTTTAATTTCTCTTTTTTAAATTAAATTTTTTTTTTTAAACCGTTCTGAAGATTTTTAAATTTACCTTTAATTCCTATGAATTTTCTCAGAATCTTATTTGTAAAATTTTTTGTAAAATTTTATTCTATTCACCATAATTCTTTTTTTAATTTTTATATGGTCTAAATTAAAAGAATTGACTAATTGATTTAAAAAAAAATAAATTGCATTTTTTTTCATTTTTTAGAAGTAATTTGTCAATCGCCCCAAAAATCTCATTAATTTATCCTAAATTGTTTTAAAAATTTTAACACTTACCCTGAATTTTTTTTAGTTCCCTAGCATTCTTTTAAATTCACTGAATTTTACATGACTTATTTATAATTTTTTTTAACTTACTCTGAAGAATTATTAAATCAGATTGAATTCTTAGACATTTAATCAAATTACTTCGAATTTCCTTGTATTTTTTTCCAATTCTTTTTATTTCCCATAAATTTCTCTCAACTTGCTCAAGTTTTAGCTACTTTTTTCTTTTTTAATTATTTTAAAATTTACTTAAATTTCGATAGATTTCTTTCAAAAATTCTATGAAAAATAGAATTCTTTGGAATTTTGATGACCTTTGAAATTTTTTATTTATTAATTTGAATTTTTTTTATTTATCTTGATTTCCTCTGAATTTTATTTACATTATTATTTTTTTTTCTGCATTTTTTTTATTCACTTCACTTTTTAAAAAGTAACCATGAATTTTTATGAATTTCATATAATCCTTCTAATTTTTCTTAAATTTTTCTAAATTCACTCGAACTTTATGTAGGTCATTAATTTTTTGTTTTTAACATATTTTTAAATTCAAATTACATCGAATTTCCTTGTATTTTTTCAATTTATAACAAATTTAATTAATGTAATTAATTAAATAAAAAGTTTTTGAACAATTTTCAATTCACTTGAATTTTTATGAATTCCATCAAATTCTTCTCATTTCCCTTAAATCGCTCTAAATTCACTT
>JAAAKG020133949.1:0-14001 GCA_010014905.2 Druon quercuslanigerum | reverse complement strand
TTTCTGAATCTGCAAATGACAGATACGCAATTCACAGAGTAGTCTTTTCAATGGATTATTTTTTCCTGGGTAGAACGTTGAATAATGCCTTTGTGAGAAAAAATCGCTTTTTAATGCGGACCAATTTATAGGGATTTGTTATTTTCACAGGTGCAATAAAAACTTAATAAACGATTAATCCGACAGAGAATTTTTATTACTAATTGAAAAAGATGAAACGAATTTTTTTATTTTTTTTTTTAAGCTAAAGGAGTTTTATCATTAAAATAAATGATAAATTAATTTTTAATGGTGCTACACAATAAACGATTTCCAAATAGATTTCTATTTGGTGTTCCTGAAAATATATTTGATGTTCCCATACATGATTTCTTTGTCCGTAAAGACAAAGTTTCAAAAGTTACACTTGCTTTTGACAATTTACCTTTCAAAAATTAGTCTGGTAAACAATTTTTTGCTGGTTCTGATGATGGAGATTTTTTAAAAATAAATGATGCAGTTTGAATTGATATATTTACAATTAGATATTACAGACAGACTGTCTGAAAGAACTACGATAATATTACATGTTTGTTCTTTGGCTTATTAGCAACTCCGATGCTTTTTAGTTAAATGAATGTTATATGATGGATGTTGTTATAATAGATTATAATTATAAAAAATAAGTATTTAGGACCGGACGAGAAATGATTTGTATTGAAAAAAATATCGCCATACAATGTGTAGATTTGGTGAGACAAGCACTCTTAAAAATAACATTATAAAAGAAAAAAATTTGCGAATTATGTCAAACTATGCAAGAGTATGTCGCATTTGAAAATTAGTACTTTGAATTTACGGGAATATGCAAAAAAATTGTTTTAAAAACTTTAACCACAATATTTATAACAGATGGAAGAAATATCATCTAGATATGAAAATAAACAAACTTGAGAGGTAAAAAAACAACTGATTCTAGCATTACAATAGAATTAACTGTAATATTCATTCTTAAAATAGATTTCTTAGGGAGTCAATATGTGATATTTTTCAATTATGTATAAATAAGTGCGATTTCCTTTCGAATTTTTCTACCTGAAGCAATGACCTATTCAGAAATCGAGAAAAGTTAAGAAACGTAACCAATATTACATGATTTAAAACTTCTTCCCGTTCGAATTACAGAAAGCAAAATTTAAATCTGTTTAAAAATTGTTCACACATTAGTCTTGAATTACAGGTAACATGTTGTTTAAACTTTTTACGTATTGTTGGCAGTGTAAGTACCTTTTCAAAAGAAAAAAAATCTTTTTTCATACTTTTAGGGTGAAACCAGTAAATCTTCTTAAATATATCTTTTTTTACCCTCAATTCTGATAAAAGAAGGAAGAAAGGACTTAATTTATTAGCCAGATTTTGGTGTTTTGTAAAATCCTTTTGGTAAAGCAATTTTTTATTTTCCCCTTAGTACTGAGATTATTTACTCTCTAGCACATGTCCCAAGGTACTCAGGGGGTGATAAGGGTAGTTCTTAAAGTCGTGCTGTAAGTTCGCCGAACTTTTTTAAGGGGTGAAATTCAGGACTTAAATGGCTATAAAGGTTCGTAGCCTAGTTCCTTTCCTTTAATCTCATTCCCAAAGGCTTTTATCCGTGTTTTTTCTTTTTCTTTTACAAAACTTTTTTCCATATCGGACTCCTTTTTTTTGTAAAGGTTTTTATCGTGGACGATGAACAAACCTGCATTAAATAGTATTTTAAAAACAACTTCCGTATAGATATTTGTTATGGAGACTAAAAATATTTGCAACTGTGGCATACAATCAGAACAGTATTGTGTATGAAATTTACAGTATTGTCCATGAAATTGATCTATTTCTGCGCACTGGATGAACATTTGAAACTTAAAACGATTTAAAAGTAGTTGTCAGAAGTCCTTATTAATTTAAAAAAAGTAATTTCGAACTAGGATGCTATCAGTCCAACTAGAGCGAATCAAAATAGTAAATATTAATTTCTTTGTATGCCATTCCATGTATTTGTTTACGTAAGAAAAATGCTTGCATTGTCAATTCTACCGCTGTTGACGAAACGTACACAATGTTGCGCTTGTATAACAGACAGAGATTGCTCCACTTTTGCTTTACTTTCGAAGCCAGATAAATACACACTGAAAAACGCACCTTGAGTGTTTATCGCCCTTGGTTTGTTAATGGATTTAATGTAGATGCAAAATTATCTGCCAAATAGCCTGGAAAATAGAACTTTAAAGTTCTCTATGAATTATGTTTTAAATGGCCTCTGCAACGGACACATGTATCCACGCCAAAATATAAGCGGTACCTTACATTAACTAGAGTACAGCCAAATTTTGACGCTGAGCAATTGTGCAAAATGGTGTTACAATCAAATTAGTCTGAATTAATTACGCTCCATGCCCACATACATTTGACGAAAAGAAACAAAAAAACAGCGAATATCGAATGATTGAACAAATAAAATCCATTGTTGGAAAATAATTGTTTCATTTCACTGTTGTAGAAGTCTGCAATTTACTGTTAAAATTAAACTACAATATTTAAAGTGATTTTGATTTTCTCTTCGAATTAGAAATAATCAACATACAATGTAGAGCAAGTTTTAAATACGCATCTGATGTTTTCTATTTGAAAAATGATTTTTTATAACGAAAAAAGTTTACCGGCATTTTAAATGTATGCTATATTATTATTTATAATTTCTGCACTTTAGGGTAATCAGTTGGTTTCCTCTATAGTCCATACTCGATACTCTATTCTCTATACTCTAATTATTCCCTTTTCTCTATACACACGTTCCTCCCTCAATCCAGTTACCCCTCTAATAAAAAATATCTGTGGG
The DNA here is from genome assembly GCA_010014905.2 of Druon quercuslanigerum. Classification (NCBI taxonomy): domain Eukaryota; kingdom Metazoa; phylum Arthropoda; class Insecta; order Hymenoptera; family Cynipidae; genus Druon; species Druon quercuslanigerum. Next base: position 11,144 of record JAAAKG020133949.1, on the reverse strand, counting down.
ATTTACAATGAATTGGTTTAATTATGTTTTTTGTACACCTTTTGCAAAATGAAAGTTTATATTTGTGAAATATCCTACTCTGTCACTTTATTCACTCATATATTTAGTATTATGAAAGAAATTTAGAAATTGGCCACCACATATAGTAGACAAAAATCAAAGTTTTATAGCATGAGAGGTTTATGCTATATTGTGTACTTAGGTTTTTCAGTTTTCTTAAACAGAAAATGGTGAAATACTGCCCACTTCTAGAAACAAAAATATTGTAAGTTTAAAAAAAAAAGTGCGTATATATAGTTGATTTTCAACAGTATATCCCAGTTTGATAAGTTTAATAAAGTTATGTTTTTCAAAGTTTGAATGGTGTTATAATTAAAAACATGACACAATATTTTTATACTCAAATTGCTAAGCTTATTCATAAATATAATTTTATATGTGTGTGCGTGCGTGCGTGCACGTCTATCTTTGTAACCGTCAAAGTTCGTAAAATCGATATACCATAAGTAGAAAAGAGAGTTTAAATCAAACTTATTGTTTGCAAGAACTTCAAAATAAAGGAAATATTTACGAATATGTACATTTACAGATATGTAGGTTTTAATTATCTACATTTTGCAACTATTACGCAATCAATGTTTCCGAAACTTTAAGCCTTTTGATTTTTTTTTAACAAAATACACGTTCTTGATTTTTTTGTCTTGAAACTTTTTTCTGGCGTTCAAAATAACTTATAAAATTGCTGGATATTTATTTAGGTATTTTTTAAAATATTAGATTGTTTTATGGTGAAGTATTAATTTCACTTATTGAATGGAAACTTAAATAAAAGGGAAGGAAACAGATTTTTCTGATTATGCAATTTTCATGTTTCCTATTGTAGAATATCTCATTAAATATTCAACTTTAATTGAATAATTTTCTGTCTACGCAAAAACGTTTAATTCTATTGCTTTTGAAACAAATTGTTTTAAACGGTAATTTTTTAATAAAAATAAAAATATTTAGAGATTCAAGATCACAACCATACCTTACAAACTTAAAATAAAGATCAAATAAGTACGTACAAAGAATCAGGCTTTACTTTCGCTCTATATAGTGTCGAATCAATTTTGATCAATTTCGATTTTTACAGCAAATTAAATCCGCTTCATTTAGAATTTATGCATGGAAAATTAAAACTGTGCATATTAAGAATTTATCAAAATTCCAATACATTCCATTTAAATGCCCATCAATTAAAAATAACGATTCTATATTAATGTGGCTTTTAGTTTTTAAATACTTAATTAAACGGGAAGCATTGGAATGTTTTTATAATCGAACATTTGCAGGGTAGCTATTTAAATGACCTTTTTCAATAAAAACTGTTTTTCATTCATTTTAATAACAAAAGAATAAAATTGAAATTAGTACCTTTCGAATATGCTGAAGTTCGTGAGCTTATTCCAACAATTAATTATATGAGTTGGATGAAATTTAATGTTGAAAAATCGTTTATGAAGCTGTAAAAGCATAGCATTTCGTTTGAAAGCCACTTGAAAAGAAAATGAATTGTGTACAATTGTACATTACACTCCAGAGTATAATGTGCGACAAGTGCGGGGACTAGTAAGTTCCACGCGAGTATAAAGTTAGCTGTACGAGCCAGATGTGAATCGAAGGGGAGTTGTAGGAGAGTCGGAGGCAAGTTGAATGTGAGCCGAACACTAGCCGGAAACGACCAACATATTAGCCGATGGCAAGTACTGCAAACCTCACAAAGGTTGCAACAGAGTTGTAACTTTCACTATTTCCAAAACCTGTCCTGGAAATTAATTTTGAATTAAAATAGGCAAGCGCAGCAGCTAGAAAAAGTAATCTTGCTCAAAGTACGCAAACGAAGTAGCTAAGGAGTGTTCTTATACCTGATTTTTAAGACAGTTTCGGAACTGATCTGTTTCCGCCCGCTATACATGCCTCGAAAAGAGAACATTCCGTGCATGCGTTACAAAAAAGTAATTTTATGCTTGCAGATATGGCAGCCCGCATCACAGCCGCTCTCAATCTGTTAAAACACCTGGAAGTCGAGCATCTGGACGTCCGAATTATCTCTGCTTGCCCCAACAGAGGTCGCGAGTGGCAAGCATGCCAAATACGGGTGTCGAGGAAGAATACTACCGTCTCAGACACTTCAGCATAACTGGAAAAGGGGTGGTAAATAGGGGTGATTCCCTAAAAAGCCGACGCTCTCGTTCGAACAATAGCGTCGCCTCTAGCAATTCGAGGTGAGTCCACAATATCTTCTTTTTTCTTTCTACTTCTATTTTTTATTTCGTTTTATCCAAGCTTTCTTTTCACATTCGCACTTTTCTTTTTCTTGAACACTTATTCAAAGCACTTAAGGCTCGATGCTGGGTAATCGTTTTTATGGATTTCACTATTAAAAGTCTTCTGTAAATAACTTGCTATCAAGGGAATCTTGGTTCCGCTCTTAAAGACTGAAATAGAAGTGTACAAAATATTCCCGAAAATTATTATTTTGATACTTCCCGAGTCTAATAGTTACTGAAGTTTAGCATTCAGCCGTCTTCTTCTTTCAAAATCCGTTAATGTTTCAAATGATTTTCTAAAAAATTCCGAAAAACTTTTTTTGTTTACTTTCTATTTCTTCTAAAGTTTTGAGCAATCTGAAAAGTTCAAATATTGAATCTATCCTATAAGTTGAAACAAAATTAATCTAGCTTTAAAACATATACAAAAATCTTAATTTAGCTCGTACACTTAAAAAATAAATCAAGTTCGCAAACTTAAATACTTATGATAGCTCGCTTGAATAAATTGTACCTACTATTTTTCCAAAAAATATAGGCACCTCGATTTTTGAACAGATTTACATGAAAATCTTAGCAGAAAAAAATTCTAAGAATAAGAGTTAACAAGCATGTTACAGGTGAAGGTTTTATTAAGGTTTAAAACTTTACTTGAACTAAATGTGGAAATTTCACATTGTAATTCTACACGGACTGATTCTATGTAGAAAAGTATGTGTCTGGACTAAGTCTGAATTTCAATTATGCTTCATGCTGGGAAAAGTGGCTTGTTTGATTCATGATAATGTACAGCCGACAAATCTTAATCGATCTGGATGTAAACATTTTTTTTTTTTAATTTGTTGTAATTTTACACAAAGTTGCCAAGGTTGAATAGTAGTAAAATTATTACAATCGCCTGCGTTTTATATGGCAACATTGCTTAAGATTTTTTTGTCATGATATAGTAAACAAACAAAATTTGTAAGAAGAAATTATTAGTTGAAAGTGAACAAAATTTTTCTATGATAGTGGACAGCAAAATCGTTATTTCACCGGCAGCCCTTTTAATTGGAGCATTAACCCACTAATGCCTGAATAACAAAATATTTTACAGCAAGTTTGAGGTTTTAGATTTTTATGAAGCCGCTGTGCATTTTCGTTGCGACAATATTTTCTACATATATTAAGTATTGCTTAACATGGTGCAACAATTTTAAACAGTCAAAAAAATTATTTATATTGTTTTTTGGCAATTTTAAGTAAAAAAGTGAATTTTTCCAGAGCCTTTTCTTGGGGGAAAAGATCGATTCTATGCGCCAAAATGGCTTTATTATGCTAAGAATAGCACGGAACGTGTTTTTGAGACCTATACTACCAAAATATGGAGCATGTTTTTTTTCTATATCAGAATGAAAAAAATTGCAACAATTTGAATTATTTGTCATGCAGTTTCATAGATGTTGCTTCAGTTTCCTTTTTGTGACACTTTATGAATTGAATTATTCCTCAAAATAGACAAATAATAGTTTTTTGGGTTGCTGATCAAGAATTTGCTATCAGTTTTGCAAAATGAAAAATGGCGGATAAAAGATGGCAGATTAATTTTTTAGAAAATTCCCATTTTTGTATGAAAATATGTATACAAGGCTTTTCGGGGTCGCTGATTGCGAATTTGCGATCAGATACGTGAAATTCAAAATAGCGGGTCCAATATCACGGACATTATTATTATTATTACAACAAAAAACTTAAATGTATTCTCTAATTTCAGATGTTGCTCAAATGCGAAAAAGTGTGGTAAGACGACGTATAATTTTTGTAAGATTGGCAATTTATATTTTCCTTTAAATTGCTTTACGCAATTCATACGACATATGAACTCTCATTAAAAGTCAGAAAAATACGAAAAAAAAATTTTTAATTAAAAAAAAAAGATGTTCCACAATTGTCTACCTCCACGTGATGAGAATCGGGAAAAATTTCTTATAATGGCAGAAGACGATACAGAAACGAAACTCGACAGAATTTCATGAAATTTCATTCCAGTTCATCATATTGGATATGCCACTTCGAATATTGCAAATCTAATCTCGAATGCTCAATTTTTTTAACCAAAAAATTTTTTGGACAATTTTTATCCGCAAAAATGAATATTTCTTGGAAGTATGTCCGCCATGTTGGATCCGTTATTTTGAGTTTCGCGAATCTTTGCGTTCAGAGACACCGAGAAGCCTTTTATACAGCTTTTTAAAATTTTGCAAATCTGATAGCAAATTCATGATCAGCAACCCAGAAAACTATTATGTGTCCATTTTGAGGAATAATTTAATTCTGAAAAAGTAAAAAAGTAAACTGAAGGAACATCTATAAATCTGCATGAAAAATAATTCACAAGTATTGCAGTTTTTTGCAACCTGATATTGAAAAAAAAACATCCTCCATACTTTGCTCGTATAAGTCCCAATAACACGTTTCGTGATATTCTTATCAAAATAGAGCCATTTTTGCGCACATAATCGATCTTTTCCCAAAAAATCGCACTGCAAAAATGGATTAAAAAAAAATTTAATTGTCAAAAAACAATAAAAATAATGTTTTTTTTTTTACTTTTTTAAATGGTTGGATCGTGTCGAGCCACCCTTAGTACATATGGAAAAATTTGCCCTAAGGAAAATGTACAGCGGCTTTATGAAAACCGAGGACCTCAAAATTGCTGTAATTTTTTTTTTATTTAGGCATTTATGGGTTAATGATAATTGTAAAGAAAATCATAATAAGTGGATAACTTTTATGACAGAACAAATTAATTTAACAATTGCATATTCGGAAATTTGTCTACGGGAAAGTTTGTATTTTTTCATTGCCAATCCTTTAAATAGTAAAATCCGTCGTAATTTTATGAACATTCTCAATTAGTTGATGAATTTTATGACATTTTTTAACTAATTTTTTTTAATTAAATGCATTTTTTAGATATTTGTCGACCAAAAATTCAATTTTTAATGTACATTGTCGTCAAAAATACTATGGAAAAAATCGAAAATTAAAATTTAAAGCCAAATAACACTAGATAAGAAAAAGAGTTTAAAGGTGGAATTACAGCGTTAAAAAAGTCATTCACGATTGGTTTGAACCATTTTTAAAGGACTGGTTTTTTTACATTTATTTATCGAAAATATTATTAAAAAATATAAAAAATTCCAATTTTGAGTCAAACGAAGCGAAATATACGGTTAAACTTTTTTGAGGAATTTCTTCTTTTAAAAATGTTTACAAAATCTCTTTCAACCATCTGTGATAAAACTTGTCATTTTTATTTTATTTATCGAAATAAACGAAATATACGGTTAAAATTTTTTAAGGAATTTCTTCTTTTAAAAATGTCTACAAAATCTCTTTGAACCATCTGTGATAAAACTCGTCATTTTTAGTTTATTTATCGAAATCGATGCATGAGAATTTAAAATTCCAATATTACTCCAAAAGACGTCAGATGCGGAAAAAGTTTATAAGAAGGGTTGCAGAAGTTTTTGTTTTACATGTCCATCAAAAATACTATTTGAAAAACTTTTCTATTTTTAACATAAAAACAGGAGATACGAAAGAAAGTCTGAAGAAATTATTGCATATTTTATTGTGAGGTAGCTCAGAAAAGAAATACAATTTTTTAAATGTTGGTCAAAAATCGAGCGTGAATCTCACAATGAGAATGTTTACCTCGAATCCCATAGAGCTTTAAGCAATTTCATATTAAACTATACGTAAATATAGCGTATATCATTTCCATAAATGTATATTATTACAATTATTAACATGCATTCATATTAAAACAGACGTAGTGTTATTGACTCGTTTAAAAAATGCGCATTCTTTAAAAAAAAATTGCTATTAAAAATTGTATTGCAACTTCTGCCGGTTTTTAAAAACTGCATTTGCTCATTTACAATTTTATTTTTACGATTTAAACATTACACATACGGTATACACATCAGCATTACCTTTTTCTACCTTCTAAATTATATACCTAGCCTCAGTCACCAACGAAAACTCGATTGATGTATCTATGCCCATGTATCTATACCCTGAATAATACGGCATTCAAAATTTCTACCAGGTATAATTACTGCATTTCTTCTTGGGAAATTTTGTTTCTAATAGTAATTTAGGCTCCCTTGAGTGGAGTCCTCGAAGAAACGACATCCAACTTAAGCGCCAGATGTGAAAAATACATATTTCTCAAGGAAGACTGTTTTCATTAGTACTTTCCTATAAAAGATGTGTTTCTTATACCTAGTGCATAGGTTGGATGTTCTATCTTGGAGGAAAGAACTGGAGGAACTCTAAATTACTGATAAATCCAGAATTATTAGGAGAAGACTGCTTTATACAACTGATGCATACATTGGTTGTCGTGTCTTTGAGAAACCGAGGTGCTCGAGGAAGATTTTCTTTGCGCATCTGGAAGAAGTGTTGAAGTTCGTCTCAAACATTTTGTCTTGAATTTAGTTTCCACTTTTTTGAAATCCCACACACGAGACAGAAAATAAATTAAAAGACAAAAGTTGTGATTGAGAATGTGCCCACCAAACGGGTAGATTTTTAAAATATTTTTTTTACGATGTTTTTCACGATTAAAACAAAAACTACGCATTCTATCAAAAAGTGATTTATAAAAAATTTTAGATCTTTTTAAAATGCACAATTTTCGTATATACACCTTTTCACCTATGTTGCACAGTTTAACCGTAAAATTTAAATGTTGATTTTCCATTATTGTTTTATGCATTCAAAATTTGAATTTTCGATTTGTCAAGAAAATTCAAAAAGTCATTAGGAAAATCCTATAACGCATTTAAAAAGCCACATTTTTCTAACCTTAAATTTTTTGCGTATCGTGCGTTGTTCAGCTGAAAATGTTCATTTTCGTTTCTTTTTTTGGATTTTGGAAAAGCTATATCTCTGAAAATTTTCATTTTATCAAAAAAAGTCATTGGAATAAATTGCTCGAATTTTAGAGTAATATAAACACATGCAAATCTAATGTTCAAATTTTGAAAGAAAAGTGGTCTTAAAAATTTTCAAAATGTGCTCAATTTTCGAATTTTGATCGAAAATGGCTGGCTGACGATCTTGACCTTTACTTTCGGACATTAAAAAAGTGTACCAAAGGTCTCAAAACGTGAACATTTGACAAAAACCGGAGGGGGGGGGGAGTCAAACTTCACACAAATCTAATACCTTGTCTGGATGAGCATGTAAAAATTAATTAATTTGCCATGAATGTTTTTGTGACAGTTATTTTATTGTTTTAATCGTTAGAAATGTGATTGTGGACATAAAATGTTAAATAATTGGAAAACACACTCACAAGACGAAAAAGAAATTAAATAAGCAAACAAAAACTACACATCCTATAAAAGTGTCACCAATAACAAATTTGTAGATATTTTTTGAGTGCACAATTTTGGTCTAATCATCATTTGTCGTATCTTGTATAGTTTAACCGTAAAACAGAATTTTGTTTTTTAGTGCTTTTTGTGCAAAAATAATTTGAATTTTCGATTTTCTAAAAAAAATCAAAAAGTTGTTATGATAATCTTGTAGGGTGTGTCAAAAGAAACATTGTTCTTGTCTTGAATTTTGTTCTTATCGTGCGTTGTTTTGCTGAAAATGTTCATTTTCGTTTCTTTTTTTGGATTTTGAAAATGCTCTATATCTGAAAATCTTCAATTTATCAAAAAAAGTCTTTAGGATAAATTGTTTGTCTTTTTAAGTACTATAAATAATTGTGCAGAGAATTTTTGAATCTTGAAAAAAAGTCGTCTCAAAAGTGTTCAAAATGTGTTTACTTTCTGCATTTTTATCCAAAATGGCTGGCTAACGAAGTTAACCTTTATTTTAGGGCACTAAAAGAGTATATAAAATGCCAATCCAATCTGTCAATTCTTTCGAAAGTTATCGTGCTAACAAACTAAAAATCTACAGACACACACACACACACAAACACACACACAGTCACACGCAGAGACAGACTAATACATTCGTAAAAACTTGTTTTTCGTATTCGAATATATAATCGTGAAATCGTGAAAAACATCGTTAAAAATATTTAAAAATTCTACCCGTTGCGTGGGCACATTCTCATTGACAACTTTTGTCTTTTAATTTCTTTTTCGTCTCGTGTGTGGGATTTCAAAAAAGTGGAAACTAAATTCAAGACAAAATGTTTGAGACGAACTTCAACACTTCTTCCAGATGCGCAAAGAAAATCTTCCTCGAGCACCTCGGTTTCTCAAAGACACGACAACCAATTTATGCATCAGTTGTATGAAACAGTCTTCTCCTCATAATTCTGGATTTATCAGTACTTTAGGGTTCCTCCAGTTCTTTCCTCCAAGATAGAACGTCGAACCTATGCGCTAGGTATAAAAAACACATCTTTTATAGGGAAGTACTAATGAAAACAGTCTTCCTTGAGTTGGATATCGTTTGTTCGAGGAATCCACTCAAGGGAGCCTAAATTACTATTAAAACGAAATTTCCCAAGAAGAAATGCAGTTAATATACCTGGCAGAAATTTTGAATGTCGTGTTATTCAGGAAATAGATACATGGGCGGGATGTCGTGTTCTCATAGAAATCGCTAGACTGAAATCGAATTTTCTCAAAGACGATATTATTTGTACATCTGGTATACCGCTTTGACGTCAGGATTGTAAAGCATCGATAGAAGAAGCCTTAAAGTTCATCTAAGAAGATGTTTGTAGAAATTTTTCTAGAGTTTCTGTATGGACTTTCTATGTAGAATTACCACATAGAAATTCTGTAAACAACTTTTCATAAAATTTCTAAGAAGTTGGTATATATAAATAATTTTAAAATTATACAGCAGATGTTTAAAATAAATTTTCAGCTTATTAAAATAATAGGAGCAACATTCATAATATAGCTCGCCCTTTTTAGCATCTTCCAAAAGAAGACATTCAAAAGACATTGCAAAAGAAGACTTGCACTCGTATTTTGCCGGAGCAATAATTTTTATTTCACAATAATTAAATAAACATACGTAGGAAATTTCATAAGACTTGCACATAGGCTCAGAAACCTTCGTTAATATAACGTATCCGCAAGTTGAAAGTTAAAATTTATTAAAATTATTGACACACAAAAAGTCTATTTCACCGTCAATGTCAACATGGACCTAAAACAATTTAAGTCGTTCACTTCAACTCTACCATTTTATTTGAAAAAACCTCAAGAGAAAATGTTTACAATTTGATTAGCAACCACAATCACTGAACAATTATTCAATATTATCAGGCTGAATTTTGTTCAAATTGGGCAGGCAGTTCATGTTTAAATTAATAAGACGAAGTGTGTCTTACTGGTTTGCGGAGAAAATGTTTTCACAAAGTTATGAGTATTAAACTGTCCTCTTTCGAAACCCGTTGGAAAATTAAAAAAAAATCAAAATTGACCACATGGCGACGGTTTATCTAAAAATGTTCAGTGACTAAAAAGTTTCATTTTGAGTCGTGTAAAATTCTTAATTGATCGTACAACATCTTGAGGTTTCCCGGGGCATGAATATAAATAAAAATGTCGAATACTCAGAGTTTTGCAAAATTCATTGATTATAATTTGGTTTTAAGAGTTTACATAATGTGCCTTATTTTCAAAATTTTCGTAGGATATTCATATTTTCCGTTTTTCTACGATAAAATCTCATTTGTATAAAAAAACCTCAAGAAGCTAAAAGATTTTTTAAAAGAATTTCTAACACTTCTGGCATTTCGTTAAACATATACAAACTTTTAGCAACTAAAAAGCTAGGGTGCGCGACTGTTGGTTGTGGCACTTCGCGCTCGATGCTATATTTATTTTACGCTTCGCGCTCAGTAATATATTTACCTCACGCTACGCGCTCGTTTTTAGTATTTCTAATAATTCTAATTATTATTAATATTAATAATTCTAATATTTTTGTATAATTGAAAAAGTTTGAATTTCACATGCACTCAAATGCCATTACAAAAAAGTTATTATCTTTTTTACAATGATGTCTAATAAGGAGACTTTTTATTGTGTTGTTTTTAATTTAAATTTATGTGACCTTATAAAAAATTCAGAAAAGTTATATTATTAAAAGGGGTAAAAGCTATCATAGGTTTCTCATACAGCCCCTTAACCCTGCCGCCGGGGGGGGGGGGCATTGTTTCGGTCGAGTCGAGTGCTGGCGGTACAGTCTTCTTCAAGAAGATGCTAGGCTTGGACTGCGAACCCTACGAGGTACCCACTATCGCGAAAGAGAAGGCAGTTCAGGAGTACATATTAGGGACTCTGAAACCCCTTCCCCTTTTCCAGGTGCCGTGGAGGCGGCAAGGCATCCCTGTCACTGGTCACAGAAATAATGTTGGTCTAACCCCTGACCATTTTCCAGGAAAAGAGGAATCTTTAACAAATCAAAATTAATTTATAATAACAAATTTTTTCAGTTTCCACAAGCGATAAATTTTTAACCAAACTGTTCAATGTTCAATCTAGAAAGATGACGGGGCCCCTAATATGTATTCCTGCACTATCTTTCCTTTCTTTTCCTTTTCCTAGTGTCTCTCTTTCTCACTCCTAATGTATCACGATGGTGGGTACTACGTAGGGTTCGGAGTCCAAGCCTAGCTATCTTCTTGAATAAGACTGTACCGCCAACGCTCGACTCAGCCGAAACAATTAGCCCCCTGGCGGCAGGGTTAAGGGGCTGCTTGCGAACCCTGTGATTAGTGTTCTAAAGAGTTTAAGTGCTCGGAGAAATTCTCACGAGCATGAGAATATTCTCGAGAATATGCTCGATGTT
>JAAAKG020133948.1:0-14001 GCA_010014905.2 Druon quercuslanigerum | reverse complement strand
AGAGAAAGATGTTTTCTTTTCAAAAGTGATTTCTCGAGCGAATGATTTCCTTTTTTTTTTTTTAGTTTTCGTGTAAAGGCTGGGCCGTGCAGTTCTGAAATTTGCTTAGATTATGCTCTGATCAAAAATGACACTCTCGCCACCTACACAAAAAATGTATTCTGAGGAAGATGCCATATATAAAATATGTGCATGATTTTTGTATGTACCATTCAGTACCTTGGTAATATTCCATATTCATTAGAAAAGTTATAATGAATTTTTCAGTTTTCTAATCATTCTTTTATTTCAGAACTTAATAGTTAACAAAAATAAGTTTGTCCAAATGTTATTTTCTTTAAATTTCACTTATCAACTATAAGTTTGTCATTTGTTTGGCCAAAAACTGGATTATAAAAAATGAAGCTCTCGTTAGATATGCAAAAAAGGCATTCCGAAGGAGATGACTTATATAAAACATGTTCATTATTTCGCTATGTACCATTAAGTACATGTTTATGCATCAGAAATTTTATCTTAAATTTATCTAATTTTCCACTTTTATACTTTTATGTTTCGATTATTTTTTATATCTTGTTTTTGTATTAATTTCTGAATAATTGATAAAGGTTTTTAAAAAGAGTTCTTATACTTTGGATTTTTTCTCAGGTTCGACTCACGTCTCAAGCAGACGAAAAGCTATGTATCAAAAAGGGCCATTTCTTTTTTGTTAAAAAAAAATATTTTTCGATGTCGCTCAAGCCCCATGAAGTTTAACACGTATTTCCCATAAGAACAGACGTTTTTGTAAATTTGATTCAGAATCTTCAATATTAGCGTAATCGAGTTGAAACACAACACTTATGTTCTTAATTAACCATAGAATACGAATATAATATTACTTTTTAAATATCACACCCAGAAGTCTTTTTTATAGAATCCCAAAAAACGGGAAAAACCCCTTAAGTGAAGATATGGCTTTTGCGAGTTTTTAGAGCTAATTATGATTTTGTTGAGTTTTTTCATGAAATTTGCTTGTAATCCATAAATTACTACTTTATACTGCTGATTAGATAATTACATAAATTGTTGAAGCAATTTATTGTTTTTAGCCATTTTTTCTTAGAATAGAGATAGAAACACGCGGTTTCTAAAAAAAAAGTCTAATTCTTTTCCAATTTTCGATTAAATTGAGGTTAATTAATGTTAATAAGCATAATATTTCTGCAATTTTAAATTATTTGTCTATTTTTCACTTGGAGTGACTTAATAATTATTTAAATTTAACAGAAAACAATTTTTCTGAAATATTTACATTTGCGTTGATTTTTAAATTATTAACAAATGATAAATAAACATGAGAAAGACACATATTTTAAACAATGACTTTGGTTTTTTATTAATATTGTTTCTAAAATAAAACAGATATTTTAAATATACCTCCATTTTTGAATTTAGATCATATCGAATGTAGTCCTCTCCCACTTACTCCTAATTAGTCCATTCTTTGTTTTTTGTCTCTTATGTAAGATAGCTTTTTTGTTTAAGTTCATTTTTAAATATTGGGAAAAGAGCAAAAATCATTTAAATGCAACAGTACAAAACTATTTAAAAAGTCAAAGAAAAACTAAGGTTTAAAAAAAAAAACTCAACTTTCTAGCACTTATCATAGAAGAAGTTTATAATTTGTCTAAATAATTATTTTTTCTAAATTAAATTAACTATTAACTCACTCCCAGCGGAAAGTAGACAAATGGTTGAAAATTTCTGAAAAAATTGCAACTTTCTACAGTTATTCAAATTAAATATTATTAACAATAATAAATTCTTTAAATAATTTTTCTGATAGCTTGGATTAAATATTTGCCTTATTCTAATAATGGAAGCTTTTTTTAAAAACTGAAATTTTCTAGCATTATTCTTAACAGTAGATATAAATATATATTATACATTATTTAAACAATTTTTTTTACATTAACTGAGTATTACCTCACCTAATTAAAAATTTGATAAAAAGTGCATTTTTTTAAACAGTGACTTTTTAAGTTTATCCTAAAAGAAATTGATCAAAATAAAATTAATTTTTTGAACAGTTTATGTAAACATGTAATTATTAGTATAAAAAAGTATTTTATTTACTATGAACAAGTTGCATTTAAAAACTGCAAAAAAGCATGATTAGCGCCAAAAACTCGCGAAAACGCCTTTTTCACTAATGGGTTTTTTTGGGACCCTATAAACTGACCTATGGTGTTGATATTTAAAAATTAATATTTTATTCGTATTCTATGATTAGTTATGAACATAAATGTTACAAAGACTTTACAAAAACGTACTTTTTTCTTATGGGAAATACGTGTTATTTCATGGGGCTTGACTCAACTATAAATATCGTTTTTTTCCAAAACAAAAAAATGGATTTATTTTGTTGTGAATTCGAACAAATTTTTGGGATTTATGTACTTAAATTCGAGAAAAAAAAATTTTGGACAACCCTAGTGTACATACACAGGGTGTTAATTTTTTCAAATTCTGTCTCTTCATATTTATTCTAATAGATCGTTTTTTTTTGTGTTGAAAATTGTAAATTTTTATGAAATTGATTGAAATGGGGAAATGTAACTAATATTATTGGATGATCGGTTAAAAATATCAGGAAGATTTATTTAATTAACAAAACAAAAATTGGGATCAGCTAGTTTCTGGTTAACATTGTTTTTTTTATTCTTGTCATCAAGAATAATTTTTATACGTTAATAAATTTTTCAAAAGTAAATTCAAAGTCAGTGAAAGTAACTAACTAATACTAAATCAATCAAACCTTGTAGTTTTGACATTTTCCCCTTTCTCCCTCTTGTCCTTTCTTTTGTATTTGACTCTAATAAGCCGAAAAGGAAATAGTTTGGAAATCTAATTTTGAATTGTGAATCTCTTTCATGCTATGATTTAGTTACATAAAATTATGCATAAGAAAGTTGATTTCATTTCGATCTTCAACAAAAATTAATATCATAACAGAATAATTCAAATAATAAAAAAAACAGAATAATTTGTATTGCATTTTCATTTCCCAGAAATCTCTCTATTGCTCTCGATTAATAATACGTCCTAGTTAACTATATTTTTGGCGTAAAAAATTGTGTTTGAAGTTGCGGAATATCCTATATAATAGTACATTATGTAACAAGGGGCGAAAGGAGCAGATTTATCGTGAGGGCAGCAATTGCCTGAGGTAAAAATCTACTTTCGTCCCGTGTTACACATAGTATTTTATTCCACTCTCGACCGGTTACCTTTTTACCCTGAAAAGCGGGTCCGACGCATTTTTCTATAGCTTTATTCGCGGCTCAAATTCTGATTCTGATTCAATTTTACTTTCGCCCCGCTAATTTTATTTTCGCCCCGTTAATTTTACTTTCACTCCGTTAATTTTACTTTCACCCCACTAATTTTATTTTCGCCCAGCTAATTTTATTTTCGCCTCACAAATGTTACTTTCGCCTCGAAAATGCAGTTTGCGGAAAGTATATGCTACATTCACTCCTATTTTCGGGGGCAAAATTTCGGCTTTTCGGTTAAGTGTGGAATAAAAGTAAATTGATGCCGTAGTATGAAATCTGTTATACTAAATAAAAAAATGTTAAACTTTCCGAGGCTGAAAATGGAAATTCCTCTCGCATTTTATTTACGAAAATATGCTTTTTTCTGTTACAAAAAATACACTTTCTCCTTATAAAAATAGTTGGGTCTACTATAAAATCTGTAAAAGAGTTGTGCACCTTCAAAAAGTACATACATTCATCAGAACTTATATTAGAAAACATCCTTAGTAGTAGAAATAAGCACGGAAAAATGCGGTTTTTAAGTCTACAAGAAAATATTTGTTGACAAAATTTGGCATTGAGTACATAACATTAGTCTGGCAACGTTAGATAACGTTTGACAACATTTCATCATTACGATACACAGTGTTGAGAAGAACATCTTAAAAAATAATTGGCTTGTCATAGTATTCAATGGAAAATGCAGGTCTTGGTCTTTGAATACAAACCAAACTTACAACATGCATCAAGCGCTTAATAATCAGCCTTAATTTCAGCACATTTGTGCCATCGTGATCACGAAATACACATCTTAAAAAAAATCGAAGAAAGTTTACCTGCTGAACGAAAGCAAATAAAGGAATGTTTTGAATTAAAGCTAACAACAAAAAAATGGTTTTTCGTGAATTCCGTGAGCGATACTATTATTATGAAAATCTTCTTCACTGGATGGAGTCGAGGCCATATCCTGATCTTGTAGGCCGTAATTATATACTTTGATACTTGTGGTTAAATCACCATAATCCGTTAGCCTTAACATTTCAGAGGCAGTAGTTTGAAAAACGGATTCAATACCTTCACCAAAAAGGGCCGAGGTTTCGTGATAGGAAGCACCTATTAAGGTAGCGTAGGTTCTGCCTTCTTCGGAATCAATTTTCCTCTCTTTTATTCGGTCACTTTTATTACCGACTACTATAAGAATTATGGCTTCTTCTATATTTCTTTTGAGTTCAGAGACCCAACTTTTAACGCTGATAAAGCTGTCGTAATTCGTCAAGTCGAAGACGAGCAGAGCTGCATTTGCATTGCGATAATACATTGGCGCCATCGACCTGAATCTTTCCATTCCTGCTGTGTCCCAGACCTTAAAATATTATTAAAATGTTTCAAAATTAGAAAAATAATTTAAGAAACATGAATAGAGGTAGCTTGATGAATGAATTAAACTCGAAGAGAGGGGGGTACATTGAATAAGATAAAAATGTCTTTGGTATTTTTTTAGAAATTTAACATTTACCTGGAGAATAACTCTGATATCTCCAATCGGCACGTTGCAGGTACAAAAAGATGCTCCTATCGTTGGAGGACTATGAGGATCGAAGTTTTTATTAGCATACCTCATGAGTAAACTTGTCTTCCCCACAGCTGTTAAAAATATAAAGTTAATTTTTTTAGAATTGACCAGGTTACAGCTTTTAAATTCTAAATTTATTCTTTCCAAAACTAATGACTTTTTAAAGCTCTTCTTTAAACCTTATTTAATTATTCAATAGATTGTCGCTAAACATTGTTGCACAATAGGGCACGGTCATTGATTGTCAACTACATGTTCAATGAATAACAAAATTGTTAATAATCATATGGCAAAAAAAAAATCGTCCATTTTTTTTTAAATTGTGTACAATTTGATTTTAACATCTACAGCTATATTATAACATATTATATAGAAATTAAATTCCAGGTCTTCTTAAGGTTTTGCAGATAGCGTTTTTTGTACATGTAATAATGAGATAACCGTATGATCTACACGTGAAAAAATGAGCAATTATTGAATTTTTGTATTGAACAAATATTTTTTATAAATGTAAAACCATAAATAAACAAATTCTTAATTTTTTTCAAACAACATTTTTCGAATCAACATTTTTTGAGACTGTAATGCCGTGTCAAATGTAAGTCGTGACATTTGCAATAGCTTTGGTTGTGAAAGCATAGAAATGACGTGACAGTCATCTGCTTGGGTGTGATAAATAATTTAGTATGGCGCGAAATTTGAAAATTGTTTGGTCGGTGCTAGAGTATTATATATATATATATATATGAATATGGGGAATTATTTCTAACTGCTCTAACTTTAAAATTCATGTCTTCCAATTGCCTTAAAACTTGCAGAGTTTGTTTGCCCATACGATAGTAATCGAGCCATTAAATTATATATATGAACATGGGGAATTATTTCTAACTGCTCCAACTTTAAAATTCATGTCTTCCAATTGCCTTAAAACTTGCAGAGTTTGTTTGCCTATACGATAGTAATCGAGCCACCTAATTATAAGATTTTACTACCATCCCTCGCAGAACTACATGGGTTGAAATTTCCATCCCCCGGACAAAAGGGGTATTTTTAAATGGTCATAACTTCCTTTCTATAAATACCAATTGAATTTTATGTGACTGATTTCTGAAGGGTTTATCATGCGCTTTCATTCTATGGTATCCATTGTTATTAATTTTTATAAACAAATTACCATGTAAAGTGTTTATTTCAAATTTTCTATTCTTTTTCCGATAAAACTATTGGTCAACATCGTGAGACTGAAAATAGCTATGCGGTTATGCGAATATATGCTAGCGAAACCCTCCCTTCGCGCATGGACAGTTCGGCCTGTCCAACCGAGGATCAGGCTTTATGCATGACATGCAAGCGAAGCTGCACTACACACATTTGCTTCTGTGAACTTGAGGCTTTTCGACTCTCAGATCTTGTTCAGTTGCGAATGAAGTTTTTTTTTAGTTGCGATTGTCAGTTTTCGTTTGGAATAAATGCGTAGTATTTTAGGGTGCCGGAAATTGGAATTGCTTCAGTGAATCTAATATACAGTTTTTTGGTCATCTCTATGTAAACTTGTTTCAAACTGAAAATAATTACTGTTCCTTTTGATTGACTCTCAGTCCATTCGAATAACTCCACCGCTGTTAGGATTGGATGCTGTGTGAGGCGCTGCCAGCTAGCTTTTGCCACAAATCTTTTTAAATTTCGACCAATCCCGTCACCTGGTCCTTGGAAATATGTTTCTGCGGAAATTGCAAAATCATTTTTGTCATTCAAAAGATTGCTCAAGGCATATTTATTTTTAAAATGTTGCGCAGCTCCGTCTGTCACATAATACGTTTTGTTGACAACGCTGAATTCCTTCCTGAGGATACTCGGTAATGCTCTTTTGAAATGTATATACAGCTATAGTGTGACTTAAACAATCCGAGATGAATGCCATGATAAAATGCTTCAGTTTGCTTCCTTTTTTGTAATAAATAGTAAATATAGTAAATATAGTAGCTTGATTATTATGAGCAAAATTCAGAATTCTTCTTTTAGTATAACTTTAAGGTGCTTCAGGAACAAACATTGTAGTTTCACATAAAATGTGTGCGGTTTCAGGTTTTTAAGTTAAGTGCAGAGTTCTTCCACGAAAACATCAGTGTCTGCTATTTCGGTCTTCAGAGTACTTCCGTCAGTTTTTTGACAACCTTAATATGGCACTGTGTCGAACTATGACACCAACGGTTTCAATGCACATGATTTGGTCCTGGCATTCGTGGTAACCTGATCATTGTTCGCCAGTCCCCTCAGTTAAATTTTTGATGCCATTCGCATTCGACATTGAATTTAAGTTTTCATGATAAACTTAGATACAAACACTGTTAGTTCGACAGGATCCATCTAAAACATAGTGTTTTGGTCTTAGTATTGTGAACTTTGAAAACTCGATCTTCACATTTTCATCTTGGGTTATAAATATGGCATATAATTATGAAAGATTGCACAGAATCCGTCTCTTCTATACTGGCTCATGAGTATCCCATCGTTTTTTGACAGATATGAAATCTTTCTTTCCTGGCATCAGTAGATTATTCTCGTCATCTTTGTAGAAGTTCCTGACCAAATTTTAAGTTTCTTCTGCCAATTTGTCCTCGCTTTGCTTCCAGAGAAGTCGAAACTCCACTTTTGGCAATTAAGTCTTTTGCTTTTCTGGCTTCATATTTAGATGAACCGAATTCTCGCATGATTTATTTGCTACACTAAGACTTAGGCACAAGCGTGAGTAGACAAATCTTTTCTGAATATGCAATGTCCTTCTGCTATAATTTTTCTTTTATTTCATTCAGGACTTCGAGACCAGGTAAGTGATTTTCATAATTGCATCCCTTTTCTTCATGTTTCATAGGCAAGCAAAAATTTGGGTCCTCTTTTATCTTTTCCTCTACATTAATACCAGGTTCTTTTACAACTCTGGATGGCTGTAAATTACGATTTCTAGATTCTGTTCTACAAGCACCACATATTTTAATGCCTTTCAACAAATCAGGAAGTGCTACTTCCTGATTTTCCGCGAAAGGCCGAACTTATAACCTAAACTAAATGAACGAAAATTACAGGCGGAAGGATAAACAATTTAGAAATGTAAACTACCAAGAAGCAAAAATGAAACGCAGGAAATCATACAAAAAACACAGAAAAATTTCTAGCACTACACGTTTGCTGCTCTTACCTTTCAGGAGAATGAAGTCAGAGTACAGTAACGCAGTGCAACGTTTTGCTTGAGGCCAAGAAACAAATGATAGTGTATGTGATTGCCTTTTGCTTCTTGATACAATATGAGAAACAAATGAAAATCTATATACGTGGATGCCTTTTGTTTTTCGGCTATACCTTAGACCCAGTTTAATTCAGCCAAAGAAAGGACGAATCCTACATAATTTGTTTATATGAATAGTTTAAACTATTGTTAATTGATATTAACCTTCCCCAAGTTTGATTGATGTTAGGTTTACGCTAAAAATATACAACAAATACTCGAAAAAAATGTTATGAAGGGGCAATGGGTAAAAAGGACCGAAAAAACATTACGTAATTGGGTGACGCTCGCTTAAAAACACTTTTCGCTCTCTAACTTGATTATAACTACATCAAAAAATTATCGAATGAATGGAGTTTGAATGAAAAAGCGCCTGTTAGTTCATCGGCTGGAATGGCCCACCTGTCCGAGCGCGCAGGGAGGGTTTCGCTCGGATATCTTTACATAACTAGATAAATAATCTCAGTCCCATATTGTCGACCAAGATTGTTATCGGAAAACGTAGCTTTTGTTTAAAAATACTTTCAAAAATCCAAAGTACCTGAACAGTAGAAAATGTTAAGAAAAATCTTTGCATGGGAATTTGTTTATGAAAATTGAAACATAAAAACAATTGATTTCATATATCATATATCATCGTAAAAAATTAGATAATACTTGGCGCGTTATTCATTGTTCATTTGTTGAACCATTAATTTTACAGTGTGGCGGTGTTCGCGGTGTAGGCTCTTAAAATGCTGTATTCGAATAAAATTTTGATATGTTTTTTTAAATTCTCAGAAGCTTTATCACTAAAATAAAACATTTTAACAATCAGAATGGACTCTGCTATTCCGAACAATAATTCTGGTTCTAAACTTACAGTTGCAGAATCTCTCAGGGGCGAAATACACTGGAACCTGGATTTCCGTAAACTGGATTTTTGTGTTCCGAAAATTGAGGACGCTCGGTGGTTTTGCTATGAGAAGAACAGGGGAGCCGAAAGGTTAGGATGTATTCAGGCAAGCGTGACAAATACTCTGAAGGCAGCAATCTCATTGTGTTAGTTGCATCAGGTTGCGCCGTGCCTTATAAATCTAACAAAAAATGGTTCATGCAGCCCTGCCCGTTTACGTTCGGAGTCCCCGGATTTGTGTCAAAGGCCATAACCGAAACCGTGCACAAATCCAGTTTCCAGAGTGTGTTCTGTTTTAGATGACATTAGACGACTAGTATATTTACGACTAAAGAAAAAAATATAAAAAGTTACAGATATTGGAATTTTGAAATCCATTCATAAAAAATCACAATTTTTCGGTTGGAATTCTATGTTTTTGACTTAATTCAGAATTTTTGTTTAAATCTTGCAAAAAATATACAGTTTTGAAGAAAATCTTCTTTATTGTTTTCTTTGAATTTTGAAAAACGAATAGAAGATTTTCTGAAAAGCACAATCCTGATTATTTATTTATAAAAAGTGTGATTTTGTAAATCAATCTTTTTTTAAAATGAAATTTTCACTTCGAATCCGCAGGAGGAAATCACTCAATAGAGAATAAATCGTGGAATTGGGCCCTAAGCTTGAATTTGTTTGGATGTTTCGCGAAAATCAAAACGGGGCGCAGCGATCCTTTTTAAAATTCAAAATAAAAAAACTTGCGAACAGCAATGCTAGAAAAGATAATATTAAAAATGTTTACATGAAAAGAGAGTATACGTATGTATAAAATGTAAAATGTTGAAAATGTTGGTAAAGAGAAGGGAAGGACGGGGGCGGCAAAAATTTGTTAGCACACGGACGGCCAAATGTAAAACTTGGGCCCTGTATACAGATGGAATATGCCATAAGTTTGACCAAATTCAAGGTGGTGGATCCAATTTTTGGCATTTAGCCGTTATATTGAATATTGCCATTTTGGGTTTCGCGACAAACTATCCATACAATTTTAAGTTTAGGGTCCAATGTCACCATTTATTCACTATTTAGTGATTTCCTCCAGCTGATTCAGCTGAAATTTTATTTAAAAGCAAAGTTTAATTAAATGAACTACGTTTTTTTATAAATAAACAATTATTACTTATTAGGGTTGCATTTTTTTGTAATCTGCATTGAACATTTGAAAAATTGAGACGATTTAATATCAGAAATTATTATTCCGGAATTTTTCAAGACCGTTTTCATAGTGTACAAACCCGCTCACAAAATAATTAGAAAAGTGGCATTTCGAGCGTTAATGGGTTAAGTTTCTGCTTAAGAAAGAAACCCTATTAACTTTATGCATGCTAAATCATTTTATAAGCCAGAAGAATTATTTCCCGAATATATAATTTTAGCCGTGTAAATTTTTTTGCAGAAATTTGTTTGTATGTATCTTTCGTTGTTTCTGAGAAAAATGCAATAATTTGATTTAGGAAAAATTCTTCAGACCGCAAAATATAAATAGAGCACTTAAAACTTATAAAATACATATTGTCTATAGAAGGACAAAATAAAAAAATTGAGAAAAATTATAACCACTTTCACCACTTTGTTCATAACATTTTTTTTTAATTTTTCCGAGGGATTGTTAATTTCCATTAAAAAACAATATGTTTCGTCTCTGATAGATTGCGCGACTTGACGCATGGAACCTGCGTGATTTGAAATGAATTCGATATATACAAAAAACTTTAATCACATAGGATTTTTTAAATTTGTTCTGCGAGGAAGAAAGTCACAGTGAATTTTTTGTATACTTTTTTTGGACCTCGAATAAGCAAAACAAAACCGTACCAAAAAATGCCTTGCACTGGAACTTGGAATAAATGAGCCTGAGTTTACTACTTCCGAGCATTGTCGCGGTCGCGGCGGCGGTATCGGGCTGAGAGGGAAGCTCCTTCGGGGCGAGAGACTGTGTTCACCGAAGCGTGAAACACTAGTAGAATAGCGGAATGGCACAGTACGTGGGTACTCACTCGTCAATATTGCGTGATATTAGGCCATCCCCAAAACCGGTTGTGAATCCAATTTCCAGTATATTCATAGTATTATTTTAGGAAGCTGACTGCAACGAACCATTTCTTTCACCTTGCGTATTTGTCCATTTATTTACGGGGGAAAAAAAATAAACTATCTGCTCTCTTGTTTCTCAAGTGAGCATTGATAATACGATCAAAAATCTTTCTACGTTTGGAAAACGCTTTTTGAATAGGTAATTTATTTTTTTTCTATATTTGGACATTTTTTGAATATAAATACTTTTTTAATCTTTGTAAGAAAAGTGAAGAATAAATTGATTTGAGACATGTGCAAATAATTACCATTTTTAACACGAATATTTTTCTCTTCAGTTTTTAAATGTAAATAATGCCTATCCTAATGAAAAGCATTAGATATTTTTCAATTTTATAATAATTATTTTGAGTTGTTTTCATCTTCTCCTGAATAGTTATGAAGATATAAATACCATTATTAACATTTAAGGTATAAATAACATTATCAAATTTCATAAAGTAACAAATAGACACCTTCTAATCCTGAAAATCATTTAACATTGATATTTTCTAATAACAATGTTTTGATTTTGAAGTCGAGTACAGTGGTGTGCAGTCATTTATTCGAATTTTCAATGCAAACTTACACCCGCTTGGAACATTCAATTTTTAGAAATACGGGGAAAGATGTACCTGTAAATCAAACCTGATTAATTTTCATGCATTATTACAATTTTTAAAACTCAAAATGACTCTTTTATGGAAGAATAATGGAGCCATAAGTCAAATTTCGAAGATTCGATTCCACTTTTGAATCAATTTTTCTCTCAGATTGTGGTAATTTTTATTTTAAAAGTAAAAACATTATACGGAAATCAAGCCGGTTAGGCGTTGTTAGATTTTTTATTTTTTCAAACCCACTGTTCCAAGCGTGTCTAGATTTACATTAAAAATTCGAACAAGCCACTGCACAAATTTAAAAAATGTTAAAGAGTTGTGAAAAGTTATTTAAAAAGTGTAAGATGTCAAAAGTTACCCGATTCCTACCTTACCGACTTTGTTTTACTATTCACATTTAAATAAACTAAATGTTTCATAAGTGAAGTATAAGAAATAATTAAAATTCAAGTTTCTCATGAAAAATCCAAGAAGATGATCAGGTTTTAAAGGTTAAAAAAACGAAGGAATATTCCAGATTATCAAGGCTTTCTAGGTCGCTAGACACGCTAATATGGGCATAATTAATCTCATACAAAAACATTAATCTCATTTAATTGAAACTAAAGTTAATTAAGACTTTGATCAACGAAAAAATATATACCCAGCCCCGATTTACCGAATTGTAAACACTAAAATACGGAATTTGAATAAGCGTCTAGTTCATTCCTAAAATATGCAGCTTTTGAGATTCTTTTCAATCACAATTTAGCACATTATGCAATTTTTACAGCCAATGTTCAGATATTAACAGAATTAGTTATTTTATTTGAAAAATCGAATTTTTTCGATGCAAAAAGAAATTTTTGAATAATATCAATGACCTGAAATACAATTAAAATGACGGATGAAAATTTAAAAAATAGTTTTGTTTGTGGAAAAAATTATGCTTTCATTGCAAGTATTCAATGGTAAATTTGAATCATGGTTTCCAAAATGCACCACTAGACAGCTCTGCTTTACATTTATTTTCATGAATTCTCTAGAAGTGTAAACAATGCATGTGACACACGGATTTTCTTTCCCCTTTTTTGAATGCAACATATAACTGTTTTTGGAATAAACTGAATTTTAATTAAAGGACATTTCTTGTGGAAGTTGCCTTCGTACATTAACAATCAGTTATTCAGTTTCTCAAACATACATTGACAGCAACTATAAATGTATTTTAATAGTTTAAATTTTTTTATAAGGAAACCAAAAAAAGTATATGTCTGATTTATAAACACACTTTTTTCTAACTATGTAAGAAGCAAAAATTAATAACATAAAATGAATAAATTTGATTTAGATAAACTTACCTTGTGAACCTAACAAAACAACTTTTCCTTCAATGACCTTCATGTTCATAGCACAAACATCGCACAAAGAAAGTAAAACGGATAGTGTATAATTTAAACTGGACAATTCCTGAAGCAGTCTTTTATGGTTGTTTTAGGTTCACGTGACTTTGTTGAAGTCATCAGTTTTGTAGTCGGTAAATTTTTTGAGGTTTTGTGTGTCGCCGTATTCCTGCGAGTAACGAGTGAATCAGTGACATAAAACTCAGCGCTCCACCCGGAATTCTTGAAAGACTCGTACATAGAAATTGTCGGAAAGGTTGTTTGCAGTCGGAATTGCAGGTTCCTACCATCTTATTTTAGTTACAAAAAATCCGTCCGCTGCGCAGAGAATGTATATTTATCACGAGCATGAGAATCTCTCGAGAATATGCTCGACGTTTATGTGCTTTGGGAATTTAAGGAGCATTTATAAGCATTTTTTTAAAAATTGTATTTTCTATCTTTATGAATTATAATTACATTAATTAAATTTCCCGGGAAAATGTATCTCTTCAAATTCAAAAGGGCGCTAAATTAACTCAAAATAATCGAAAACATTATTCGCATTAAACAATGTCTTTCTCAGGGTTTCTACAATATTCCAAATCTTAAATTTTTCTAGGTATAAAACCAACCATACACCTAAAAGATTAATAATATTAATTTTTAAAAAATGTTCTTTCTCAATACATTTTAAACAATTTTTAGTTGAGTTTTCAAATCAAAAAGATAAACTTTGACCCTGAGAAAGGATTTTTTAAAATTAAAATGAGGAATCTTCAACAAAAAATATAAATTTTTAAACAAATAGTTTAATTTTGCACCCAAAAGAATAATTTTCTACCAAAAAGG
>JAAAKG020133947.1:0-14001 GCA_010014905.2 Druon quercuslanigerum | reverse complement strand
GCATCCCCTCTCCTGCGCCTACTGGGCTGAGACGGACCGAGCGTAGAGGCAGTTCTGCAATCCGGTGCCTCAATTTTCAATAAAATAGTGGCATCCTTAATGAAAACAGACTTTCAGATACAGATTTTCATCAAAATAATTCCATTTTCAACAAATTTGCAACAAATATTTTTAATTTGAAAATTAGTATAAATCACAAACAAATTGTGGAATTTTAAGCAAAAATTTACTTTTATATAAAACAGTTGACTTTTTATACGGAAATTATGATTTTTCAAAAAATAGGCTAGTTTTGAACCAAATAGTTGAACTTTTCACCAAAAATAATGAATTTAACAAAATTATTGAATTTTTAACAAAATTATTGAATTTTTAACAAAATAATTAAATTTTTAACCAAAATTAAAATAGTAGTCTTTTCAACAAAACAATGAACATTTTGCCAAAAACAGTTAGATTTTCTTAGTGGTTTCTATTCATTCAGTTCTTATTTAAGTGGAAAAACGAGTAAAAGGGGAAAAAAGTGTCGAAAGACTGTGAAGCTTGCGATAAGAAAATAAGATAAAATGTGAAAAAGTAGTTTGTATGAGGACCCTCTAATAAAGTACAATTAAAATAAAGTTGATATTTACGTGGCTTGAATTTTTATATGCTAATAAACATGCTAATAAACTGAGTATTGAAAATAAATGTTTTTAAAAAATATTTTCATTGTTTTTGTGAACATTTTATTTTATTTTCTGTTTTTTATACTATGAAATCTTTTTTATTGGACGTATTATTTGAAAATACTTTGTAAAATGCAGGGCTATGTTCTGAAAGAATACGCTGGAAATAATTGACGAGCATAAGGAATTGAAAGCAGCTTTAAGCTGTA
Organism: Druon quercuslanigerum; assembly: GCA_010014905.2. Lineage (NCBI taxonomy): Eukaryota > Metazoa > Arthropoda > Insecta > Hymenoptera > Cynipidae > Druon > Druon quercuslanigerum. The sequence continues at coordinate 13,124 of JAAAKG020133947.1, read as the reverse complement.
GCTCACCCTTTTGGTTCACATGTTATATCTGATCGCCATGTACATATTTTTGCGAACTCAGTAAAGATTTATTATTATCACATACTAATAAAAATCTATTTAAAAAAATTCATTAATGATAGTTTTGCAATTCTGTTGTTTGTCTATTTTTCATACTTTGGTCTTCTTGAATTACAACAGATTTTTTAAATCTATCTAAAAATAAATTCTTATGCACAAATCTAACTAGAAACAAGATTTTCTAGATACGCATATGATATAAAAAGCTTTTAATAATCAATGAAATCCCCTTTTAATCGCTTTTTTAGGGACAAATCCCCTTTTTACCTAAATTTCAACTACTGAACCATTGTGATCCCCGTAACCGGTTCTGTAAACTACCATTTTTAGTTCCTGAAATTGAAGCTTTTTTATCAGATTTATTATTGACTGCAACTACAAGGAGAGAAGTTTTTAAGATTACTTCACTGGACTGTTTCTTGATTTTATTACGCTTGGGTACGAGAATTAAGATCTCGGAACACTTGCTTTTAAAGCATAGGTCTCGTAGGTTCAGGCATTAGGTCACGCCACTTTGCTCTCAGTTCTCGAATGCTATGATATTGGATCATAGAGTTCGAGACTTGAAAACACGTAAAAATTGTGCTTCTGTGAATTAATCTCTTGAAAATGATCTCAGTGTATTTAACTAATTTATAATATTTGGTCTTTATGATGAAATGAAGCATGCAACAGACTTATCCTAATGATAATGTAATTAATGAGTTTCACCAGTCTATATAACTGAACTAGCACAGATACGTGACCGTCAGATAGCGTTCTATTGTATTATGGAAGTTTCCATAGATGAGACGATCTATCACACAATTGTTTCATGTTGAGTTAAACTTCGCTGTTCAAAGCATGCTGTACCCTCATGTTCAATAAGCTCTCTCGCTGTGTATTCTCCAGAGCAACAAGCATGCGTCGAAGTTATTTCAAGTAGTTTGTGTTTAATTCTCATACTCGGTAGTGTATTAACCGAAAATTGCTTTCAAGAGGCAGCTGTGTACTGATCAAGAAGACATGTATCACTCATTGTCAACTGTGTTCCACTTCTTGTCTAGCTGGATATAAAATACACCTAAAACTCCTGCTGTTTAATTTCAAAAGCTATAATAAATTGTTTTTCTCTCAAAAATATAATTTCAGAATACTATAATAGAACCTAATAAGAAAATACCACTACTTTTGGTTTAAAGTTGAAACTTTTATTTTTTTTGGAACTATTTTGAATTAAAATTGAAATATTTCTTGATTAAAATATCCGATATTAAATTTTTGGCTAGGAAATCATCGTCTTTTGTTGCATATCCAACTGTTTTATTAAAAATTTATTAGTTCAGTTAAAAGTTCATATCATTGGTTGAATATTAAACTATTTTGTAAACTCTTTCTGACTTAAAATTAAAATATTTTTTTTTTTGAACAATCATCTACTTGGCTAAAAATTAAACTACTTTGTAAAAACTGCATTTCTTTTGTTGATTTTTTTTACTTAAAATTTACTTTTTTTATTTTTAGTTTAAAATCTAACCTTTTTAAATGAAAATTCGTCTTTTGGAAGAAAATTAATCTTCTTTGTTGAATATACATCTTTTAGGATAAACCTAAAACTGCTTGGTTAAAAATTCAATTGTTTTTTTGAAAATTTTATTATTTTGCTGAATGTTCATCCAATTTGTTAGTCATACTTTTCTATAGAAAATTAAAATCTTTTGTCTTTATCTTTTTGGGTAGAAAATTCATATTTTTGATAGAAATCATCTTTTCGAGTTGAAAACGAACTTTTATTTGCTGCAATTTCAACTTTTGGGTTTTACAACTTAACTTTCTTCAACAAAATTCGTCCATTTGGCTTGAAGAATTATCTATTTTGTTAAAAATTTAACTCTTTTCTTAAAGTCATATTTTTTGGTCGAAAATTCGACTCTTTCGTTGAATATTGGTCCTTTTCGACTAAAAATTTATCTTTCTTGATTAAAAATTAAATTTTCTGTTGAAAATAAACTGTTTGATTAAAATAATTTTTTTATAGAACAGTGCAACTTCTTTGTTTTACATTCGTCTTTTTGGATATAGAAAATTTATTTATTTGGTTGAGGATTCAGCTATTTTCTTCAAAATTCTTATTTTTTTGGCTGAACTACCTAGTAATCGTGGCGTTCCCAATAATCGTGAAAATTGATTATAATTTGAATATTTTGTGAAAAATACGTTAAAAGTAACATTCGATGATAAAATCCATTTATTTTTAGCATTATATAGTGTTAACTGAGATTGCAATTAATTTAGATGAGATAAAAAGCAAGAAAATGGGCGTCATGGGTACTGGGACTAATATCACGATTATTGTCTACCCTACTTGTGTGAAAATTGAACTACTTTGTAAAAAAGGAATATTTTGTTTTAAAATTATTACTTTTTAATTAAGTTTTAACTATTCTATTTCTGGTTGAAAACTTATATTTTTTTATTGTAAGCTAAAATTAGTCTTTTGGTAGAAAATTATTCTTGGTTGATAATTCAACTATTTGGTTAAGAACTCCAGTATTTTCTTGAAAATTTAAATAATTTGTTGTTGATACAACTGTTTGGTTACAAATTATTTTTTTGTAATTACATTTTTTGGCTGAACAATAATCTTTTTTGATTAAAAGTTAACTTTATTGTTGAAAATTCCGCTTGACGGGACCAAAAGACAACTAATTGCTCAAATAAATTGATGTCTGAGCTTGCAAACTTAACTTTTTGGATGAAAATATGTATTTTTTACATTGGAATTTCATTGACTTTTGTAGAAAATATTTTTTGGTTGAAAATTCAACTATTTTTTGAGAATACAATATATCTTGTCTTATATTGACTTATATTGAGTTTAATATGGTATCCACATTAATGTTTTTCACAAGAATTTATTCCGCTATCATTCTCCTATTTTGTGGAAAAATATCCTATTTTCCCAGTTTGTAGAGCCTTCTGTGGCCAACCATTTTTTAAACAAGTTTTGTATTTTTATTTTCCTGATATTCTGTAAAGAAATTCTCTTCCAATTTATAAATAAAATTGTTTTACTTGATGGTAATTTATAAATTTCTGTATAGCATCATTTTATGGGAATCTATTACTTAATTCAGCTCATGATACGTTAAGCTTGGATATTAACCATATTGAAAGAGCGATTATACTCAAGGAACCGATTTACAGACAAGGTGCACAAAGCGAGGAACAATCAAAGAACCAAAGTGCACTTTCGCGACGAAAAAACTCTTCCTTTGAAAAAAGTGCAAGTGTCGTTAAACGTGACGAACGAGTGTGCAATTTCTTTTGTGGCGAAAAAGAACCAATCGGATTCGAAGCGTCGCGACGCCCCTTTAGCTAGCGATGCGTCGATTCTGGATTTATGAGCTTCGGAAATTCTTTTTTTTTGTCATGGTCTGTAAATTAAAAACCTTGACTCAGGCAGTGAAACCAACTAAATTGTCCCAGCTCTTATTTACTTATTATTATCAGCCAAGAGAATTAAATGATTTTATTTCCTGACAAGAAACTTTGGCGTCAAAGTCAAATTTTTGAAGAATTTAGGAAGAAATTTTAATTAAAGTATTTTGTAATACTTTTTTTTAGTGGAACTCAACGTGCTTAAGCTTTTCTAGCTCTATCATTTTCCTTTTCTGCTAGTATTGGTTTCATCGAGTTTCTGAACTCCACTACTCTCGTAAGAAACGTATTAATCTACCTCTATGAAAGCTTATACTTCCTCATATACCGACACTAACGGCGTTCCAAGCACTCTAGACGAAAAATGGATAAATAGAGGGACGTTATTGTGGAGCAATATGAACGGCTTTTTATTGGAAACTACTATATTGAGATCAATTTAAGCGGAAATTGTTTTTCGATGATTTTATTAAACTACCAAATGCGTTGATTGTGTAATATCACTGTTTGTAATTTTTGTAATTTACTTCGAAGTTCTATTCAGCTATTGTAATTTCGTGACAAAGCGAGATGAAAATAATAATAGCTGCAAATAACCAGATAATGCAGATTTTAATTGCTGTAATATCATAAAACCGTCTCGTCGACTCTGCGTAAAGTGATTTAGAGCGTTTAACGTTCATGAAAATAGCCGCGAATTTTCGCCTCCAACCTCATAATAACATTCTAAGGCACGTTCTTTGTTTTGCCATTCCAAACTATTCTCGTCTAAAATCAAAACTATCTTATACTTTAATTCATAATTCAAATGTAGTCGTAGTCGTAGTTTCTCACTTATTTAGGATTAACAGCTTGGCCGCATGTCAGGTAAAATTTGAAAACCAGGTAAAGGTTAGGGAATCTCGTTCGTCAAGGAAAGTGAGGGATTTTGAAATAAATGGTCAAAGTCAGGGCATTTTTAGTCACGGATACCGAACAGTCACTTTTTTCCTGAAACCACTTTTGAAATCTTTTAGGGCATTTTAAAAGATGCCGTGGAATTTTGAATACGCTTTAAAAATTGGAAAGGATTTAGAAGGGTTACATGTTTAAGTCTATTTTTCATAATACGAAGGAATTTTCAAGATGTTTAAAAAGGTTTAAGGAATTAAAAAAACTGTCAAAAGATTTGAAATATTTTGGGGCATTTTAAAAGGATTCCAAGAATGTGTAATAGATTTCAATAATTTGAAGAAGATTCAAAGTATTTTAAAGATTTGAGCTTTTTTATGGTATTCTAAAAGATTCCAAGGAATCTTATAAGATATTCTAGGATTTCAATATTAAGGAATTTTTAAAACTCTTAAAGTATTTAAAAATAAATTTATAAAATATTAGATTTTAATGAATTTTAAAGAGTTTCTTCACAAGAATTTAGAGCTTAGTTACGATTTCAAACGATTTCAAATATTTCTAGGTGGCACCAAGGATATAAAAGAAGTTTTAAGATTTTAGGATATTTTAATGAGCCAAAGGAATTTGTAATTTATTTCAATTATTTAAAGGGATTTTTAATTATTTTAAAGGTTTTAGTGTTTTTTTTTGAAAATAAAACGGAATTTTTAAGGGCCCTACAACAAAATTCAAGGGAATTCAAAAGATTTTTAAGGATTCGAAACATCCTTTATTTTAAATAGATTTCAATAATTTTAAGTGATTTCAAAGAGATACCAAAATTTTAGGCTATTTTAAAAGATTCTAAGGGACTTTATAATATTCCCCAGGATTTCATAATAATTTCGGAGATTTGAATGATTTTAAGGAATTTTACAAGCTTTTAGAATATTTTAATTAGTTTCTCAGGCTTTCAGAAAATATCTGATTTCATAGAATTTCACGATTTTTTATCACATCTTCATGAATTTCAAGGAACTTATTCACAAGGCGTGAAGGATTTCGTAGGCTTTCAAAGATTTGTTGAGATTTTGAAATATATTTTTCAATTCGTTTAGAATGGACCCTAAATTCTTATCAATTAATCCGAAATTCGTTTGAGTCCCTTAAAATTCTCCAGAATTTTAACATGCTTTTGAAGTTGCTTAAATTCACTCAATCAAATGGATTTAAAGAAAAATTTCATTTTTATTTAATTCATATGGAATTCTTTTAAAGTCACCTGGAATTTTTCTTTACTCATTTCAAACTTACTAAATTTAATTAATTTTTCTAATATTTTTCAATTTTTTAAAATTCAATTTAATTTCTTTTACTTGCACTTTTTTAATGTCACTGGGTTCTTCTCATTTCCCCTAAATCCTTCAAAATTGACTGCAATTTGCTTGAAATCAGAGGAATTTTTTCAATCCATTTCAATTTTTTTGATTTAACTTAAATCTTATGAATCAAATTCTTTTGAGTTCTTTTAAATTCAAAAGAACATCAGTCACAATATTAATGCGCATTAGTCAATCTTTCCCCTTTTGAGCTGAAAATAAGTCACTTATGTATGGTCACCTTTTCAATTTAAACAATTCATTTTATCACTTTTTTGAAGTAAATTAAAAAAATGAATTTAAAGATCACATGGAGAAAAATGGATGTTTAAACCTAAGATCTAGATGTACAGGGTTAATATATTTGATGTTTAACTATATGACAGCAATATAGATTGTCAAAGTTAATGTATGTATAGATAAGAAAAAGTGACAAAATTCAGTTTACTTATTTTTGATCATTTAAGGAATCAAATGATTACTTATTTGTAAATTTAAAATTAAACCTGAATGTTCATACATAAAAGAAAAAGATAGAAAGGGTATGAAATCTCTATCAGTTTATACATTTAGTCAATCAATATTTGTAATTCAAAATCTTCAAAATAGAAAATAAAAATGGGGTAAGTGAGTTGAGAATATATGATCCGTAATGAGTATTGAAAATTTGATCTATTTTCGGTTACTTAAACTCAAATTCTATTTTAAATTTACATTTTGTCAAACGTGTTTGAGTTAATATGACCTCAACCCTAAGAATCTTGTTCCATCGTGTAGACGAACATCGATCATTATCCGATTTTAATTAAGGATATCTAATTTTGATCCTTTGGAAATTTTCCGAAATTGTAATATTCCCGAATTTTAATATCTAAAATATAGTCATGAAATTCCAATGCCCGATACGCATGTACTCAGACGATTTTAATATTGGAATGTTTTTCAGTTGAACATTATAATTTGTACATTGTATTTTTTTTTGGCTTTATTATTTCTAAATGTAGTACTTTAACGTAGTTTTCTGTCGTCCCTTGCATTTCTCAAAGTTTGGAGCCTATATTTTATGTATAAAAAAAGTTCGAACGTTCAAAAAATTTCGAGGTTCAGAAAAAAGATAAGCAAAAGCCTCCCATTCGGAAATAAGTTTTAGTGAAATTCCTCCCCAAATGAAGTACTTTAACGTACTTTATTGTACTATAATACATTTCCTAAAGTGTCAGCTCGATATTTTATTTGAAAAAAAAGTTTCAGTTTCAAAAAAGTATTCAATAAACTGAAAAAATGAGGTCGGTAATATAGGTATTTCACTGTGTTACATGCCCTTAAAAAAAATAAAAGGGAATACTCAATTAAGGATTCGTAAAATAATAAATAATAAAATGTTGTAGAAATTGTTGATGTAAGTTGTTGGCTTTAGGGCTTTTTTGGCTTTACCCTAAAGCCAACTTACATCAACAATTTCTACAACATTTTATTATCGAGGGTCAATACAATCCCCCAGCGATTATTAATAAATAATAAATTACAAAAATTAAAAAAAAAATTTGCATCGTAAATTTTGAATTCTAGTTTTCTAATAATCTGAAAAAATTCAATACCCGAGAATATTTAGTTATTGACAGCTTCCCTCTCGATTAAAATTTCATTTTTCGTCTGTTCTCGGACAAAGTAGCGATGCTACTTTATCGATAACTACTTAGCATAATTCGAGTAGAACGAAAGTACCACTACAGACAAGTGAAACTCAACTTCTTTTTTGAGAGGGATTACTAGTTTTGCTCCCATGAAATTCGCTGTAATCGCAAAATGTTGATAATATTTTAAACTTTATTAAGCGAATTATGAATACTTTAGAAAGAATCATGTATTTTCATATTTATGTAATTACGTATTTTAAAATGTTGAATCTTTTTTATTTCAGGTAAGAAACGTTTTTTACAACTGTATGAGTAAATCGACAAGAAGTAAGTTATTAAAAAGATTCATAACAATTATATAGGTGATCTGTCATTAAAAATGCGTACTTTTTATTGAGGCTTCTCTACACGCAAATTTTCGTAAAGTATACTTTTTAACAACATATCAGTATTTTTGGAGAATAAAATTGATGACGCAATTTTGTGTTGTTAACTTTCTTTTAGTTTTTAAATTTTCACATATTTCAGTAGGAATTATTGGATCATTCTGTTGTAGATCAAATTAGTACCATCAGGTTTAGTGTGAAGTGAGTGCTTTTTACTATAAAAAGAAAAGTATCACCATAAACAAAAAAAAACTAAGCAAAAAATTCGGCCTAGTAAAAAGTTATCAGTGCAATTAAAATAGTTTTTGCGGAATCAATATTTGCTAAATAATTCCGGAAGAATATAAATTTCTTAATTTATTAAGTTAAAAAAATTACATTCAAGATTTAATTTTTTCCTTTTTAATATATTTTCAAAAGTTTATAGATTTTTTTCAATTTAGTCACTTTATATGTTTTTAGATTCTTTGGCATACTAAGAAATATCATAAAATATTATTTTTGGTTGAATATAATATTTTTTATCAAGAATTATCACTTATTAAAGCTCACACGGTCGTATAATATAGCGTTGGGGATAGCATTACGAAAAATTCCGTAAAACTTGCCCTGGAAGAGCTGTGAATCAGTGGGTTCAATGACAAAAAAATCTATTTTTGTTTATAAAAAATAAAGGAACTCGATAAAGAAATCATGAAAAACTTATGAAGAATGCCATGCAGTAGACTAATCTAATAAAAATTGTGTACCAATCGGTTGAGTATTGTTGACTGTAGGTATGTCTACTCACTACAGAATTTATTTTTTTCATAAGAAGTGCGAAATGTAAAAAATATATATGAATACATATACCTTTTTGGAGAAAAGATATGAGCTTGTTTGTGTTGGGCAGCGATTCACTACTGCGAATCTTGATTAATGCGAAGTATTATTTTGTATATTTTCTATTATTTCCTCCACATAATGTAGCTATATCTGCTACTGATTAGTTAGCAGAATCTGCGGATAACGAATTTGAGCAATATTCAATCCAATTTATTTGAATCCAATTACCTGTCTCGTTTGTAACGGTGCATTGCGAAAAACAAAAGTTGTCAGTACTCCACAGATATACTACGAATTTGTCGAGAAGAGTGAAAGATGAGAATTAATAAAGAAATTTTTTTAAAGAAATTTTGTTAGAGGCTGTAGTGTCATTAAAGAGAGGAGAGCACGGTCCCCTCAACTCGGTAACCCATATTTCACTGGAGCACTTACTCTGGCCATTCTTTCTTCACAAAGCCACTCGTTCTGCACAAAAATACTCAGTGAGGCCAGCCAGCTCCAGGTCTTACGAAAAATCGCGGCTAGAAATACTGGAGCTACTTTTAAATATATCGCGAAACTTCTTACCTAGCTTAAAGAAAAGAAAAAGTCAGGCAAGTCATTCAGACACCGCGTCCACGCTTTTCTTTATTTCACGTAATTATATTCGAATTACAACCTATTTTAAAAGAACACTAGTTCCCAAACAAGTGCTTGCAATCGTTTACTAATTACCTCAGAAGTTTTGAAGCCAACATTTCAAATAATCTCTGCGAACGGCTGGAACAGATTTAGGTAACTGGATGTTTAACGCTAATAGAAAATCCGACATTCATGTTAAATTATTCCAGGAATAAAATTTTCAATTCCATGCTACATTTCACTTTGCATCCAGGAATATGCAATCAAAAGGAAATGTATTTATCAGCAGCACCTCTCGCTATCATAAAGGTCTAATTATGTATTGTACATTGTTATAGCGAATTTTATAGTTCTGTTAAGAGAGGGAGACTAATAGGATTTGAAGCGTTTCCATACATGATGAATTACTAGAGGCAAATGTCGTTTGATTAGTCGGACAAATATTGTTCAATGGTAAACTTCGGCTTTCGAGTGACTCTTCCTTTCATATAATTTCGCACAGCTACTTTTCTTTTTCAAATCGGTAACTGCCGCTAAAAATGGTGAAGTTTTTTTCGTGTTGTAACTTTATTTGTAATCAGCCACGTGGCTAGCTGCCGCCTTAACTTTACAAGCCTACACACGGTATAGAGTGAATGTGGCAGCTAGCCTGGCGACTGATAAAAAATCCAATTACAACACACACACAGGACATGTCAATTTTATCTACTTTTCTCCATTGCGCAACGTATTTCGCAAAATTTAGGGTCACCAGCATCAAATAGTGGCCCTTTGAAAACCTGATGGTTCGCGAGATTGTGAATAAAAAATATATTTGCAAACGATTCTAACCGTTCAAATGCTGTCTTTTGCTACCCGCTGATTGCTACCTATCGCAAAATTCATAATTTTCGTGAACATAATGATTTCCTCATATGATTTTTCAACATTTTATTGGTCTGAGGATCTCGCAAGCCCCCGGATATTCGAGAAGTTTTCTTTCTTTCTTTCGCAAATTATTTAGAAATAATATTTATTGAGTCAGTGCCGTACCTATTAAAAATATTTCAAAGTCAGATTAAACCAACATCCTTAAGGTTTAATCTTTTTTGATTGAAAGTTTGACTATTCGGTTAGAAATTCATCTTTGTAGGCAGGAAATTCTAGTACTTATTTAATAATTTAAATATTTTGATTATGTTATCTTTTTGGGTCGAATATTCAACGGTTTTGTTGAAGATTCGTTTATTTGAACAGAAAATTCGTCCTTCTGCCTTGAAAATTTATGTTTTTGGGGAAAATTCAACTCTTCTAACAAAATTCGACCATTTGCTTGACAAGTCTTTGATTATATGCAATTGATTTATTATTCTGTTAAAAATTCAACTTTTTTTTAGTAAGAAACATCTTTTCTCGCCAAAAATTGAACTGTTTTGTTGAAAATTTATCCTTTTTGTTCGAAGTCCTTCTTTTATTGTAGAAATGTCATATTGCTATTTAAAATAAATTACTAAATTTTAAGTTTCTAATTTCAATCTGAAATTGTTGAACTCCGTTTATAAAAGATTCCGTATATTCCGTGTGAAAAAGGATGCAAAATTGAAATGCTGATCTTTTAATGTATATTAATGTGCAGGGAAAATGAAAAATTGTTCTGGGAAAAATCAGGAAAAATTCGGGGAATTTTGAAAATCAAGTTTTGTGGCTACCCTAAACATTTTCAAATCGTCCCTAACTTAATACACTTGTACACTTGACGATATTCGAAGGTTCAAATTTGTAACTTCTTGGAAATGAGCTAAATCCATGGAGAATGGCTATTGTGGTTTTCGTGGTTGAAACACTCCCTGAGAAGTTCCTGTTTGGGAAGTAGAAGTAGACATAGAAGTTGGAAGGGATGCAAGTCGGTACATAAACGAGTTGACGACCAAAGACATAAAGGATCACAACAAGCTACCCCACTCTCTGCACGTTGTTCCTTTCTCATTTAACGCTTCCTGCTTGATGCGGTTAACATTCACCTGTTAACGAACCCATTGTAGTTCCTTGGCTAATATTTGCCTCACTAATCACGTGTGCTATTTCCAACTTTGGCATTCCAACATAATAACATCGTATTATCTCTTTGAATCTCACAATTCTATAATTCATTATCAAAAGTTGCTATTGGAAACGAAATTTCGTTCTTGTTTAAAATCGAATGTGTTCAATTCAATTATAATAAATGTATGTTTTCTTATTAGCACGTCCAGGAATCATGTCACTATCGCTACTGTTAGAAACTTTTTTTAGATGCTTCAACTATTTTCCTACTGTTTTATCACATGCCTGCTAATGCAGTTCTTTTTTTCACTTTGTCTTCAAACATATTTTCGATCTTCTTCGCTTATAAGCTTATAATACTGAAAAGTATGCATTTATAATAATTTACATTCATCCATTCTTTATTTCAATTTCAGAACTCGGATTATACGATATTATCGTCTATTTGTACTTTTTGATTTAAAAAAATTCAAAATATTATAATCATTACAAATTGTATAGTTTATCATCCAATCTTTATAAGTGAGGACATTAAAAACTATTCACTTTGAATTTAAATCGTTCAAAACTGAACCATCCCAAGAGGAAAGCTTCAATTGAATTAGGAAGATTATGAATTGAAAGAATAAAAGGATTCAGCTTTTAATAATAGCAAGAATCCCAAATTAAAAAGCATTTTGTTTTAAAAGGCAGGGAATTTCTCTTCCAGACTTTCAGGAATTGACCAGAATAATCAGGGCTGGCACACAGTTTTCTTCACTTTTTTCCCAAACAACTTTTCTGTGATTTTTTAAGAAAAAAGGTCACTACAATCACTTTCTTAACTAAAAAATTCCCTTTAGTTACTTTTCTTTCAGTAAATTAACTCATGGGTTAACCAGTATTGAATACAAACCTATACTTACTCTATAATACATAACTATTTCTCAATTTTTGTTAATTTTTTTGAATTTCAAGTTTCAAGTGATTTCCAAAGATTTCAAAGGATTTGAAACGCTTTTGATTATTTTAAAAGATTTCAAGATATTTTTAATAGATTGTAATATTTTGAAGAGTTTCCACAAGATTTCATAGATTTAAGTATACTTCATAAAATTCCAGGGAATTTTCAAAAGCTTTAAAGAGTTTAAAAGGATTTCAAAAAATTTGAAAGAATTTTGAATAGTTTCGGGTATTTAAAAATATTCAAAGAAATTTTTAATAGATTTGAATAATATGAAGATATCATAAAGGATTTAAAATATTTCACGTTATTTTGAAAAAATTCAAGCTGTTTTAAAGTTTTTGAAACGTTTTAAGCAGTTTCAAAAGATTTCAGAGATTTTAAAAATTTGTATTTGCTTTTGTAAAAAATTCCAACGGGGATATGAGATTTCATAGAAAATCACGGAAATTTTCTGGAATTTTCTTGAATTTTGTAATCCACTTAATTATTCTAAGTTCGCTCGATTCAGCTCAATGCATTTTTATGAATTTCATCGAAGTCTTCTCATTTCGCTTAAACTCTACCAAATTAATTCCAAACTTACTGAAATCAGAGGAACTTCGTTGGTTTCTTTTTGGTAACTTGTTTTCTTTTTTATAGTAATTTAGACTGTGAATATCTTGAAAATAATAAATTTTCAATTTGTAAATTTAAATATAAATTTTGTTTATTCTATTTATTAAAGAGTTATAATTAAAAATGTTACGAGACTAGAAATTTGGTTTTTAAATAATAATCGTCAGGAGAAGTAAAAAGTTAGGGGAATTTTGAAAATTCAGTTTTGTTGCCTCTTTTTTATTATTGATATTATTGGTTTTACAGTGAAGAAAGCTTACAAGCTAATTGAGGCACCGGATTGCAGAACTGCCTCTACGCTCGGCCCGTCTCAGCCCAGTAGGCGCAGGAGAGGGGATGC
>JAAAKG020133946.1:0-36854 GCA_010014905.2 Druon quercuslanigerum | reverse complement strand
CTGGGTCGGAGCAGTGTTGCGGAATGAACGTGTTATTTAAATAAATAACACGAGAATTCTAGATCAATCTAAAAGTTTTATAACCCCTTCCTCACACTACTCCCTTCCCCACCGAGTGAGTCACGCCTACCCCGATAGGGAAACTGCTTAATTGTGTAATAATAATAATAATAATAATAATAATAATAAAAAGCCATCTCTCTTTTAGGGTAAGCATAACGGACTCGTTGAGGATGGGAGTATTGGGGATTTTTTACATTGATCTAGAATTCTCGTGTTGCTTATTTAAATAACACGTTCTTTTTCGCAACACTGCTCCAAACCAGTTTCGTGATCAATCTCTCTAGTGATCACACCAGGTGAAGAGCTTCACAAAGTCTGTTCATGTAAAGCTTTCCACCTAGGCCCGATCCAAGTAATTAATTTGTAATCCAGAGTTGAAAATGTAACTGCCATTTTAAGTTTAAAATTGATATTTTTTAGTTAAAAATTCGATTATTTCGTGAAAAAATTCGTATTTTTTTAGTAAAAAAATCATCTTTGAAAATTCATGTTTTTGTTTGAAAATTCAACTACTTGGTGAAAAGTTATTTTACTTTGTAGGACATTCAACAGCTTCAATAAAGACATTTCCTTGGTTAAAACTGCAACTGTTTTGTTAAAAAATGATCTTTTTGGGTTGATGATTCTTCTATACAGTGGTGGAAAATTGATTCCTCGGTCAAAAATGTAATAATATGGCTGAAAATTCTTTTTTTTTAGTATACAAATGATATTTATTTTTTGACTATCCCTTTTTTACGGAAAATCGACCTTTTTTAGTAGAAAATAAAACTATTTGTGTGAAGTTAATCTTTTGAGTTAAGAATTCAACTAATTGGTTAAAATTGAGTTTAATTTGCTGAAAAATCTTGTTTGTTGGCAAAAAATGTAATCTTATCGGCTTTAAATTCATGTTTTTCGTTCAAAATTGAATTATTTAGTTACAAATAAATAAAATTACTGCAAAATTTAATAATGTTATAAAATGTTCTTTTTTAGGTTGCAAATTCAACTAGTTTGGCAGAAAATTCAACTATTTGGTTAATACAATAATTATCTGTTTTTGTTGAAATATCGTATTCTTTTATAGAAAACTAATCTTATTCTTGGATAATTTTCCTTTTTTATTGAAAATGCATTTAGTTTGTTGAGAAATCTTCTTTTTAGTATAATATTAATCTCATCGGTCGAAAATTCATGTTTTTTTGGCTCACAATCGAATTATATGGTTAAAACTCATCTAGTTCGTAGAAAATTTAACGATTTTGTGAAAATGTTATGTTTCTGGTTAAAAATTTGATTGTTTCGTTGAAAATTTGTATTTTTGGACTGAAAATTCAACTATTGTGGTAGAAAAATAATTTCTTTCGCTATTATTTGACTTCTTTCGTTGAAAATTAATGTATTTTTTTGAAAATTCATCTTCTTTGGTAGAACCCTAATATTCTTGGTTGGAAACTCATCTTTTTATTTTAAAAATTCAACCAATTAAAAGTTAAACTACTCTGTTAAAAATTTATTTTTGCTTTTGGTGCAGATGAATCATTTTAGTTGAAAATTCATCTGTTTGGGAGAAGGTCAACAATTTTGTTAAAAAGTAATCCTTTTTTGTTGAAAATTCGCGAGAGTCTAGTTTAAACGGTTTAATTCACCATAATTTACTGTAATGCAGATTCATCCTATAAAATTTTTTAAAATTTCGAACTGAATTTTCAGTAAAAAGAAACTTATTGAAATTTTATTGGTTTTTTAAATTCAGAGAATATATAAAAGCTTAGCAGATGTCATCCAACTAGGGAAATAATAAAGTAAATAAAAAAAGTTCTTAAACACCAAAATATCACCCAACTGAGCGTTTTTATGTAAAGTCATTTTATCTTCGATCGTTAATATTGTTGTGAGGAAAATCGGTCGGAACTTACAAGTACGGGGGCGTTAAGCGTCATAAATCGTTTGATACTTTGACGCCACCCCGTAGATTATCAGCGGTCCCGGCAGCACATGATGAAGAAAATAAAAAAGGCCATTTTGATTTCTAAGCCGACCGACCGACCGACCGACCGACCGACCGATTGGAACCAAACATGTTATTTTCTTCGTGAGTTCCTATCTGATAGATTTCCGATATCCCATTGGCTCCCTGTGGATTTTAACCCCTCCCACTATTCTAGCTTCTCGAGTCTACATCCAATCGCTGAAGCGACTGATAACGAGGCCATAATTAGCGCGATTTGTTAATGAGACGGACGGACGATTCCTCTGAATGAACTCGAGAGCCTCGAGACTCTAGACTCTAGACTCTAGACGTACGTGGCTCCGCTCAATTATCGAACGCTTCTATCGAAAGTTCCGGTCCTCATTTTTCAAGAAGTCTCTCCTGGGCGGCTAAAATTCATTTTATTCAAAAATCTCGTAGTTCTATATTAAAAGTGATCAATTGAGTGTCCAAAAGTTTACAATATTGTGTTGAAAAAGTGTTATAGATTAAAGTTACTTTTATTTGAACAAGTGATCTTGGGTGAATCAAGGAATATAT
Source organism: Druon quercuslanigerum (assembly GCA_010014905.2). NCBI lineage: Eukaryota > Metazoa > Arthropoda > Insecta > Hymenoptera > Cynipidae > Druon > Druon quercuslanigerum. The sequence continues at coordinate 34,276 of JAAAKG020133946.1, read as the reverse complement.
TTAATTTACATTGTGTGCTCTGAGGAAATACAAGATTTCGCAGTAGCAGTCCACAGGAAAGCCAAAGAATAGATTTCGTTAAAAAAGGTCTGCATTGTTTTAAATTATTTTTATTGAAAAATTAATGAAATATTTCCTTAATGATAGGAAGTTAATTTTTTTATCTTATTTCACTATAAAAATTAACCGGGACAGTTTGATTAGATTTGCTTACCTTGTGACGAATGCATCAGAAAATATTTTGTAAATTCGATGATTTCAAAAAAAAAAGAATACGGTATTTAGCCAAAGAACTGTCTATTGTTACGGAATTTTTCGTTCAGGGCTAACTAAACGGAAAATCCCGTAATAATGGTCACTGCCAAAGATCTAATTTTGCATAACACATATTTTTTCAGAATAAATGGTAGATTTACAAAACAGAGATTTTTCCTCGTTTACAATTATAGTTTCATAATTATTATCACTATTGAAATGTCCCCCCAAGTTTTTATGTCATCCGTTAACAAAACATTTTTTTATTAATTTTATGGCTTAAAAGTTTAACTTCCACATTTAAATCAATTCATAAGTTCAGTGACGTTTATTTAATACACTTCAAGAATTTAAAATTTCAGGATGTACTATAGGTATCTTAAGTTTAAAAATGATTGATAAAATTCAGCAGAATATATATTTTTAATTATAAAGAAAAAAATATTTAAGATTAAAATGGTTTATTTACTCTTAAGTATTTAAAGTTTTATGTTTTTTATATTTCTCTTTATGTACCAGTTTTGCAATTTTTATTTAATCTTGATGTTAAAGGTTTCATTTTATTTTTTGAAAGATTGACTAAAAATCTCTTTGATACGTTTTTATTAAAAACATTTTATTAAGGAATTATAAAATTATTCATATTATAGTTTATATTTTTCTTAAACAAATTTTTGAAAATAAAAATGAACCCAACAAATTTGCAGAGACTCTTTTGAAGAAATAAAATGAGCTCTACAACTTTATGATTAAATATGAATTGCAACTTTTACCTAAAGAGAAAATAAAAAAATAAAACCATGATAACTATTGTTAAATAAACAATTTCAACCTAAAAGATTTTTTCTAAAGTTCACCGTCAGTTCTGTTTCAAAATTAGTTTCAATTAACAACAGGAATAATTTTCAAGATTTTATAAATAATTTTTATCAGTTTGGAGATGACTGTATATTAATGAAGAAAATATTAATAAAAACGTGTACTTCGTAACTATAAAACATCACCAGGTAACATAAAAGTTACTTGCAACAAATAAAGTTATTTGAGAAAGAAAAATAATCGATATTCCCCTTCTAATTTATTTTAAAAATATATTTTTTTTATTAATATATTTTTAAACACGAAATTGATTTATAAATATAATCGTAATATATAAACATAAAACTATAAAATTAATTTGTTTTTTACTAAAATTAATCTATACAATTAACATCCAATGAAAAAATATGATAAAAATAAGAATGATTAGGAATGAAAACTAATGATATTTCGTGAAATCTTGGAAAATTTTAAAAAATACCTTGAGAATCTTTAAATCCCCTAAAAACAATTGGAACCCTAAGTAATCTGAAAAAGCCTTTTAAAATGCTCTTGGAATCTTTTAAAATATCCTAAAACCTTATAGATCCTATAAAATTATCCGATATCTTTCGAAATTCTAGGACATTTCTTAAAACTGTATGCATATTTTTATTCATCCCTTAAAATAATTGAAATTTTTTTAATTCATCTAAAATTTTCTTAAGCTTTTGGAATCTTTAAAAATAACTTAAAGTCCTTTGAAATCCCTTCAATTTATTGAAATCGATTGAAAATTCTTTGAAATCTTTTAAAATACTGTAAAACATTTCAAATCTTTTAAAAATGTCGTATACCCTTTGAAATATTTCAAAGCTCTGGACATTTTTTTTAAGTTTTCAAAGTTCCTTGAAATCTTTCAAGTGATTTGAAATATCTTTAAATCATTGAAATCCTATAAACCTTTAACTTTGACGAAAATTTGTACAATTTATATAAATATTATAAAATGGTGAGAACTATTTTATATCTATTCAAATCCCAATAAAAAACATTGAGATTTTATGATGCCCCTTGGAATTGAATACTCTATAACCTTTGAAATCCCATACAAAAATCTTTTAAAATCCTTATAAAGTTAGGGAAACTCTTTCAAATCCGATTATATTTCCTTTCAATTTTATAAAATCCCTTTAATCTCTAAAGAACCATTAAATACCAGTCCGCTTTTGTAAATATTATAAATACAAACTAAATACGATAATTTCATTCTTGTAATTATTTGTTTAGTCAATTGCATTATACAAAAATAAGAATTAAATTTTAACATTTATATTTGCAGCGTCATGAAGCAGATTTTTTTTTTCATTATTTTAATTAATATGAATAGAAAAAAGATGTTTTCCAACTTGCTGATTTTCACCCACATAAATGTTGAATATTGATATGATTATAAAATTGTATTATGAACAAAAGTTAACTAAAACGTCTGCCCTCTTCCGTCCCTCTCTGTTTTTATATGACTTTGTTTATGCAAATAGGCAAGTGTGACAACGTGAAACTTTATTCATTCACTTTGTGACCTTGTTGTCTGTTAACCAAGAAAACGATTTATTTTCGAAGATTCTATGTATTAAATATTTTTAACCTATACAAGGTGTCCTTAAAAGTAAAACTAATTTATCTTTAAAACTCTAAAAACATAACAGTACTCTAGAACACAAATGGTTTAAGACAGTAATTATTTTGTTAAGAATTGTTTTTCGTGGGAAATTATTTCTTCAATTTAAAAAATGATAAATAATTTATCCTTAAAATGCGAGAATCGTAAAGACCAGTTGCGTTTTCGCGTTTGCAGAAACTCTGAGGGAGACATCTGGTTTCGACTTGACAGCTATTTTAATCGCCGTCTCACGGACATTGCCACAAACCAAGCACTTTTAGACCCAACTGGAGTTTATGTTTCAATAAATCTTACAGCTTTCTGTTAACGTACCTGAAACATAATAAAAATGCAAATATTGTTATTTATGGCAATTAAAAAAGACGTGTTATTTACGTATGTAGTAAAATCTTTTATTTAAATCCTAATCTATTTATTTTAAATTATAATAATTATTTACTTAGATTTATGGTTATAGTAAGTGAGAAATTTTTCCAATTTTCTATCTATCTAAACTCGTTGGCATTACATTTTTTTAATTTCATAAAATCCCTTGAAATCTATACCTTAAAATTGATTTGGATTAAATTCATGAAAATGTGTATTGTCTTTTAGGAACTTATTTGATTTTTAGATCTCCCAGTCTTAAAATTAAAAAAATTTATTAAATTTTATTATTTTTTTACTATTAACAAACTTAAGGCATAAAAAATAAATAACATTGAACTTTCAGCATCACATACTAACAATTTTAAAGTTAAGGGAACAAAATTAAGCAATTTAGGGTCCCAAATTTCAAACAAAGTGCTTCAATTAAAATAATGTAAAATCCAAATATTTCAAATTTAATATTTGCAAATTTAGCACTTTAAATTTAAAAGTAATGTAAAATAAAATTGAAAACGTGAAAAAGTAGAAGAATTGGGACGATTTAAAAATATGTAAAACATGTCATCGGAGGTCATAAGAATAAATTATCTCAAGGAGTAGATGAAAGAGTATTGGAAAAAATATTGGAAAAAATACTTGCTGACAGATTTTACAGTATGACGGTCGGTGATTGAAAAAGTTACTTATTTTGAACGAAAAATTGAGCAACAGTGACTGATTTATAACTAAAATAGTGACTAAAATTAACTAAAAATCATTATAATAATTATATTGTTACAATTAATATAAATTTTTTAAAAATATTTTTCGACAAATTCAAGTAAATTGAAAAAAAATTTTAATTTAAAAAGTTAATTGAATTCATTAAGTTTTGAATGAAGCATGTCATTTAAAAGTCCATTAACAATGTGACTAACATTTTTTAAATTCAAAACAATTAAAAAGTTTTCGGTAAAATAATAAACTTTTTAAAAATCGTGTGGATTAGAGTAATTTAAGGAAAATGAAAAAGAAGAATTCGATGAAATTCGTAAACATTGAAGGTAAATTTTTAATAAAACTAAAAAAATCCAAAATATTTCGCTGATTTCCGTAAAATTTGAGTAAATTTAGAAGATCTGAAACAAATTCAAGGCTTTGAAGAAATTTTAAAGAATTTTAATGAATAAAATTGAAAAAAAAATGTTAATCAAAACATTTGCATCGAATTGAGTTTATTAAAATTCGATAAGAACTCAATAAAAATCATAAAAATGCAAATTAAGTTTAAAAAAAATTAAAGCGAATTAAAAACAAATAGAAAGTATATTTACAAATTCTTGAAATCATTAAATTTGGAATGAATTAAAAAATTCAAGGGAATTCAAAAGAAGCGAGTAAATTTAGAGAATTCGAGTGAAGAAAAAAATTAGAGTAAATTAAAAAATTCAAGAGAATGTAAAAAAATTAATACGAAGTGTCTAGGCACACCAAAAATATTCACCTAGTCTCCGCTCATGAAATTTCGGTGAGCCTAGCCTCATTTTATAATTTCCCTGCGTACTCGCTGAAAATATATGTTTTACAGCTTACAAAATTTCAGTAAACCTAGACAAGACCTTTAAAATTATTCTAAATGAAGTTGAATAATTATCAACAAAATTATTAAATTTTGATATTAAAAAAAAATTTAACCAAGTAAACACCAATTTTAAACTAAATTATGAATCCTCAACCAAAAAAATTGCATTACATTTACAAAAAAGTATGTAATACTTGATATTTCAATATAAAAAAGGTTAATTTCATCAACAAAAACGACTTTTCAATAAATTACTTGAATCCTCAGCAAAGAAAAAGATCAATTTTTAACCAAAGATTTGCATTTTTAATCAAAAAATGTAAGTTTGTAGAGAAATAGATCGATTTTGAGGGCAAGAAGATGAGTTTTTAAGAAAATAGTTGAATTTTCAAGAAAAAAATTGTTAGTTAAGAATGAAAAAGATTTTCTGAACATTATGGAATTGTAAAGACAAAAAAGGAACTTTTATCAAAACGGTTGAATTTTCAACCAGGATATATAACTTTTTAATAAAATTGTGAAATTTTCAATAAAGTTATTCCATTTTGAAGAAATTATAAATTTTTGAACGAAAAATCTGAATTCCTAATCAAAAAGTTAATAGTAGTAGAATTTTCAACCGAAAAATAAGAAATTTTAAACAAAAACAGTTATATCTACTTCAGTTCCAGGGTGTCTACCCTACCTGGAAAACCTGGAAAACCTGGAATTGTCTGGGAATTTGTATACACATGGAAAAACCTGGAAATGTCAGGGAATTTTTTCAAGAGCGTAGTGATTTTTTAAAAAATTGCAATAATTAATGGAATAACACGCTCTTTTGTTTAAAATCAATTTTTTGACTGAAAATTGTTTATTAAGTTTATTCCAAGTGCAACTTGAACTATTTTGTTGAAAATTTGTTTCTTGTTTTTTTGTTATTTAACATTAATTTGAAATTAAAAATATTTTTGGTTGAAAATAATGCTCTTTATGGAAAATTTAATGATTCTTGTTAAAGACTTATCAATTTATTTCGATTATTAACGAATCATTATTTTAGTTGAAAATTCGCAGTTTTGGTTGAAAATTTTCTTTTTTAACTGAAAATTTAACTATTCAATTGTTGTTTGCTAATTAATCTTTTTAATTTAAAATTCATGTATTTTCAAAAAAAATCGTCTTCGTTGACAAAAACGATTCTTCTATTCAATTTTTGTTTCAAAATGGATATTTTTTTGTTTGAAGTTTAACTATTTGGTTGAAAATTTGCATTTGTATTTGATAATGCTAATATTTTGTTGAACATTCATGTATTGATAATTTTGACTTTAATTTGTTTGTATGTTCGTCTAAGTAGAAAATACATCGTGCTGGTTAAAAGTAAAACTAATTTGTTCAAAATTGATATTTTTTTTAAAATTTCATCTTTTTGTTTAAGATTTATTTGTACGAGATAAAGATTGATCATTTTTGCTGAAAATTCATTATTTTAGTTGAAAACTAAATTGTTTAGTGAAAAGTGGGAATTCTTTAATTGAAAATTCAACTTTTTTGTTAAAAATTCATATATTTAATTTAAAAATAACCTTTCTTGCTAGAAAATCCATTTTCAAGCTTAAATATTGATTGTCTTGTTTAAAAATCCATTTTTTTGCTTATAAATTCAAGTATTGCAATTAACTATTTATCATTTTAGTAATTAATTCATCTTTTTCATTGAAAATAAAACTATTTTTTTAAAGGTTAAATTAAATTTTCGTAAAAAATAAATCTGTTTTTTGTGTAAGAATAATTTTTTAACTGAATATTTATTTATTCCATTTTTTGTTTAAAAGTGATATTTGTCAGTTCAAAATTCAGCTGTTTGTTTAAAAATTGATCTTTTTTAGTTGAAAATTCAACTCTTTAATTGAGCATTAGTGAATTTTTTGAAAAATCGTCCTTTTGGTAGAAAATTAATCCTTTTCTTTTTGAAAGTCCAAATTTCTACGTGAAAAGGTACAAGTACATAAAATAAAAATGTGTTTCAATTTTTATTCAAATTCATGTATACTTTAGAGACAAATTCGAGAAATGATTAATAATGTTTTTAGCATTATTTAATTATTTGTTTAATCTATCGCGCTAAAGTATTGAAGAAAATCTTTTAATATTAATTAAATTTTCAGGAAATGTTTTTCTAGGATTTGAGTAAGTGAAATTGAACGAAATATTTTTTACCAATTCTATATTCTTCCAATTTAAATTAAAAATATGCATTATAATTTTGTTTTAATAATTATATTATTTCCAATATAAATGTACAAAAATTCTATCCTTTTTTATAGTTTACAAAGTCATAACTAAAAAAAATCGTTCATTTGAACGTTCATAATTTCAAGCACATGAATTGGGATAACTGCACATAAGTTAAATATTTGAACATTTTTATGACACTATTTTGACACTATTTTCTCAAATTTCTTACACTATGTACACTATTCTTGTTCACCGAAGTACGTACGAGGCCTCTATATAGGAAGTAATTGACATTCAAACTTTTTGACACTTAAAACGTTGGACATTTACTACTAGAATACAATATAACAATGGTGATGATCTTCGATCTCCTGATATTGTGGCTGGTTTCACCGTCATAGGAATAAGCCATGGAGATTTTGGAACAAGATTGTGCCAGACGACTTTATTGTAATGGTAATAACAAAAGCTCGTATCCATCGTAACGGTTAGGTTAAATACACATACCGATAAACTGTTTACATCGATAACTTCCCCAACACAAAGTGTTATAGCTCTTTATCACCCAACTGAACAATCTTCACAACAATAATCCCACTGTTACATGCCTCTATGTTGGCATTGCCTTCATCCTTGCAAGATTTATTGTTCCTTCTTTTCAATTCGTCAAATCTAAGTTCTACACTGACAAACTAAGGATTCCATTTTTTTATTAATCGAATATTTATAGTCGAATCAACTGCAAGGGTTATTAGCGACTGTGTTATAGGGTTAATTATAAACTGTAGGGTACCTGTAGGGTACCAAGGGACAAAAGCGCAGCTTTCTGAAAAAAACATCTACTGCAGTGTTGTAACATTAGACAATCACGACACCATCTTATACTATCGGAATTCAGTTTTGTTTAGGTAATTTTCTTTCAAACTCATTTTAAACTTCAGTTATGCCTTTGCTCTCTTGATCAATATGAAAACTAAAAAAAAATGGAATTGCTTTCAATATTCTGATTGCTCAGTGTGAACAAATTATGATTCAATTTTCCTTCAGTATACTTTGACGCCTTTTTTCAAAATTAGGCTTGATTTTTTTCTGTGTAATGATTTTAAGTCTAAAAATTCAAATCCAAAAATCTTCATACTTGAATATATATTCAATATCAGTAAGGGGCTATACAAAAATTATGAACAAATTTTTTGCCAATTATTTTTCTCAACCATCCCTCATGTAACATATAAAAAATGGTTTGTACCCTTTACGTTACGTAACTTCTTTTAATATTTTTAGTCCTGTTTTATTATATACAATTTAGATACATACTACCCGAGACACATGTAATATTATTCCTTGTTTTGTATAGTGAAACATATGTATGTAAGAAATTATAACATTATAAAAAAATCAACACTGTAATTTTTATTGTTCACAATTAAAAAATTTGTTGATTTCTAATATATAAAATTGAATGAATTTAAAATTTAAGAATTTGTATTTATACATGTTTAAAATTTCAGAGTTCTCACTTGTTAATCTTAAAAATTGAACTGTTTCCAAAAATTTTAATTACATCGCTTGAAATTCTATACATTAAAAACTGATGAATTTTACATTATGCATCTTTAAAATTAAACTACCTTTTCCGAAAAAGCATTTAAAATTACATCCTTTTAAACCATTAGCATTTCAAATTAATGCATCTTCAATTGTAAATTATAAGAATTGAAGAATTTTAAATTATAAATCGTTAAAACAAAAGAATTTTTAATTTTAACTCTTAACGATTGTTAAACTTTGAATTCTAAATCGGTAAAATTGAAGAGTTTTATATTCAAATTTTTTTGAAATAAACGTTATGCTAGTGTTGATTTTTACAATTTAAAAATTCTCTAATTTTGATAATCGTAATTAAAAACTTCTTCAATTAGGAAAAGTTTATATTGACATCATCCAAATTCAAATTTTTCAATGTATGCATCTTAAAAGTTGAATAGTTTTCAATTGTAATTCTTCAAAATCAAACTATTAAAAAAACATTAGGCATTCTATGTCTTTCTAAAATTAAAAACATTAAGAATTGAAGAGACTAATCAATTGTAAATCTTCAGGATAGAAATATTTCAAAAAGTTGTTTAAATTTTATGATTTTAAATCATAAATATTCTAAATTAAAAAAGTAAGAGAATTTTCAATTATAAATAGTTTCAAAATGGATTCTATCTAATTGAAAACCATTAGAAAGGCTCAGAATTCCAGAATCACTCAAAAAATATTTATTTTAAATTAAAGAAACCGTTTTTTTGAACATAATTTTTTTTTATTCGATTAAAAATGGCATCACAATAATTTTTAATGCAACAAAAAATCATTTCATTAAACTAAAGAAATTTTATTTGAATCAATGAATCTTTTGTTCCTGATGGTTTTAAGAACACCTTATTACGATATAAAATCCTAAATTAAGTCTTAAGAATGTACACTACGTACAATCAATCTCAAAAGTTGCCGATGTTTAAATTGATGAATAAAACTAACAAAAAAGATCTATTATTAATTTATGTAAATATTGATGGCGGCTTCTAAACACACTTTAGAAAAAAGTAATTCAGGTTAAAATTGTTTATTTACTATTAGTTATTTTAAGGTTTAGATTTTTCTTTTTCCTTGGGTAAAAGATACAATTTATTTTTAATCCTAATGATCGAGGCCTCATTTTATTCTTCGAAGGATTCTCTAAATTTCTATTTGGGTTGATTTTATTTAAAAAAATTAGTTGAGAAATCCTAATATTATTATTGTTACAAACATTCATAGTTTAAATTTTAATTAAACTCACCCAAATAGAATTGTAGAGAATCCTTTAAAGAATAAAGTGAGGTCTTGATCATTAGGAATAAATAAGAATTGTAACCTTTCCGTAAAAGAGAAAGCAAATCTAAAACTCTAAATAAGTACTTTAAATAAACAATTTTAAACTGAATTATTTTTTCTAAAGTACACTTAGAAGCTTCCGTCAAGATTTCCGGAAATCAATAATAGATCTATTTGTTTGATTTTATAAATCATTTTAAAGATTGGCGACTTTTGAGATTGATCCTTGAATTTATTTCTTTGCTTGTAATTTTAGAAATTCTATAAAAGGCTTTGTTTCTATGGATATTTTTCTACAGAATGATGGCAAAAAGTTAAAATATTGTTATTACAGTATTGTGTTGTAATTACTAAACTTTATCGTTATAATATAATTTTGGATACATTGATTTTTTATAGTGCTATTTTTTTCATATTTCGTTAGCAACACAAAAAATTTACTTTCGGTTTTTAATTTTTGACCCCCTCCCCATTTCCTTTCCCCAATTAGTTTGTTTTCGGGAAAAAGAAATTCCCTATTTTTGTTTTGTTTTAAAATGGCCAGTATCAACCCTTGCTCCCAGGTTTTGAAAATCAATATTGAACATTAAATAAAAAAAGCTTGTACTTATTATTAAATATTTTTAAGTTAAAGTTGAGTCATCCAATAACTTTTCATATTGTGCCCCGGACCCCATTATTATTGTGCCATGAAAATGGCACACAAATGAAAAATAATAGTTTTTTTTTGTTTAATTCATACTAAAGGCTGTGCTTTAAAGAAAAAATTTAACGTTTAATTATTATTTTTTTTAAAAATGGTGTGCCCCTGTAAATCGTAAGAGGTTATTATTTTTCGAGACAAATAATACAGTGTATGAATATCATAATCGATATTTGTTGTTTAACATATTTGGCTATTATTCAAAACATTTTAATTTTCTTAAATAATCCCCCCCCCCTATAAATCGTGAAGGTACTAATATTTATAATTAAAGACGCATTTATTGAATCTTACGAGTTTCATTTTTTACGAAGTACAATTCACAATTATTTAAACAATTAATAATCATTCACTTGTACCTTATTGTAGGAAGGGTGGAAAAAAGTCTACTTTTTCCGAATATCTTTATACTATATCGCTCATTCTAAGTATTTTACTATCTCAGAACATATATCGTCAATGGTTAAACAATAATAATATTTAAAAAAATTTTTTCAAAAACGTTGTGGATACTTATTTCTTGTAATCGATTTCCATAAAATAAAAAAAAATTCTGTTTAATAAGCTACATAGTGCAAGCTGCTCGAAAAAATAATAATTTTCTTCATATTTACTATGAATGTTTTCAAAAAAATATCGCTCTTAACAATCATCAACTAGGTCAGTAACTTCAAAAAATAATAACTCTAAATAATCATTTATAGAGGAAAAAAATTGTTTAAACAAATTAAACTTCGTGATCAATTTTGCCAAATATCCTAAATAAAAAATATAACTCCTTGCGATTCGATAGAAAAAAATTTTTTAAGCAATTGCAAAATATGTACAAAAAACATTATCTTTGAAAATCATTAACTATATAATTTGTCGCGAAAAATAGTTACAAAATATTTGAAAATTTATTATTTATAGATTAAAAATAACTAATGTTGAGGTAATTAAAAAAAATACTGTCTTAACATGAATTTTATATAAATTTGTTATTTTTGATTTTTTGGGTGATATTCCTGGCACAATAACGGAGGGTTTGGGGGGGTTTAAAATTAAACTTTATTTGATGGAACTCATTCTTTGAACATTCCTTAAGCAGTAATTTACAAAAAGTTAATAACAAGTAGTTCTTTGTTTTATTTAAAATCCCATGTTAATTTTACAATCCCTGGGCCACGCACGGGTTAATTTTGACCGATTTTTAAAAAATAGGAAATTTTTTTCTCGGAAAACCAAAAAATTGGGGGAGTGGGCAGGAATTAATTACCAAAAATAAAACAAGATTTTGCAATAAGTATACATTAGGACCATCCTAAATCATAGTCAGTATGGATTCGACCCATAACTCTGTTTAAAAAAAAAATTTTTTTTTTTAGACTATGTTAGATTTTTTCGATTAATTCGAACATTAGGATAAAAACTACTAAGATTTACATTCAAGTTTACTTTTACGGTTTAAGGATGTTTCATTACGTAAACTTCACTTTAGAATTATAAGCAGATTTTTAGATTATTTACAAGTTCGTGAAAAACATGCTGATTCTTTATTATAATTTATTTTGATTCTGTTCCTTTAGAAACTCTACACAAATCTGTGTTGTTGAAAAAAAAATCATTATAAAAATAATTAACTAAATGCTTCATAAAGAAAATTGTTGATAAAATACCACAAAATAAAGATGTGAAGAATCTTTCAATTGAAATTTTAGAATTGCAGATTTTTTCTATAGCATAATTAATAAGTTTCTATTCTTCCTTCAAGCCTTGCAGAATTTGGGAATGGATTTATTTTCATCCTTTTATAAATCATTATAGAGATTTGATGAATTTTGTGATTGAGTTTACGTAATGTACAAACATAAGAAATAATATATTTTTTAAATAAAATTATTTCTTGTGCTGCTGCAGATTCTAATCTAGGTCTGCAAGTGATTTTTTTGTAATTTTACAGCGGACTAATAATCGTATAAAATTTAAAATCGCATCATTGCGGATTAAAAGAGTAAACAAATTTCAAATAAAAGTTTAATTTTACATCTAGATATGTCGATTTCTTCAGAATATTTTTGCAATCTCAGAGATGATCTTGAAGCAACGTACAAGCAAGATTTATTTGTCATCTGATTTTCGTAAATTCCTCCTATATTTGCTGGGCCCTTGCGAGACTTTATGTATACCGCTAACTTTTCTTCAATCCTGTTGTTTAGAGATGAATGTATTTTTCTTATAATTTCCAGTTATTGTGATAAAGACACTATCGCGTGATAGAGGATTGCGTTAACGAAGCTTGAAAAAATTACTACTCATTTATTTTTCATTTTTATCAGTTGTTATTATTACAAATTGATTTCTCTTAATTAATCAGCTCCTTGTATTAATAATGATTGGAAGTTCATTTCGATCTCCGAAAATAATATACAATAACAATGAATATTTAAAATTGACACACCTTTAAAATACGGTTGTCAAAATTTATAAAGAAACCTAGGTTAAGCAAACTTATAACATAACTTATAATTAGATTCTGAGATTTAAGTTACCTGCTTCAATTGGACAAATTTTTGCTGAGTTTAAGTTTATCTCTGCATATTGAAGGTAAAAATAATGTTAAGGTTTAACATTTGTAAGTATTTTGTATCAGTGTGTTGCACATGTTTTTAGAGAATCATATTTTACATAGAGTTTAACCATGGCCTAAAAACCTAAAAACCTAAAAACCATGGTCTAAAAAAAGAAAAACAAATTAATCCATGTATGAAACCTATATAGCATATGGTATGAAAAAACTTTGTTTTTTTTTGCCTCAATGCGAAATTAATTAATAGAACCCAATCAGAAAATCCAACTATTTTGGGTTCAACGTTAATTCTTTTTAGCTAAAAAGTCTTCTATTACATTTTTGGTACAGCTCTCATATGTTAAAGGTTAAAATTTTATTATTTGGTTGGAGATTTACTTATTTTATTGAGATTCCAACTATTTTTTTTGAAACTCATATTTCTCATATTTTTATGGCTTTAAAATGGAACTGTTTTGTTTAAGCTGCAACTGTTTTTGGTTGCAGTTTAATCTTTCTTCTTTGCAATTTCGACCATTGGAATTACTTGGTTTAAAATCCAACTTAAAAAAATGGTCTTTTTTTCTTGAAAGTGCAACTATTTCTTTGAAAATTACATTTTGTTGAAAATGTATCTGTTTGGGATTAAAAGGTAATTTTTTTAAAGCATTCAACATTGTGGGTTTGACACTCAAGTTTTATGTTAGGAATGCATCTTTCTTGGTAGAAAATTCATCTTTTTTAGGTGAAAGGCAACTATTTGGTTAAAAAATCGGCAGTAATGTTTTGAATAAAAGTCAAAGGTTGAGAATACAACTGTTTCATTGATAATTAATACTTTGTTTTTGTTAAGGATTCATCTATTTTGTTAAAAATCAATGTTTTCTAGTTGGATATTCATAATTTTGTGTGAAATTCATCTCTTTGGTTAAAACTTGACTTATTTACTTGACAATTTATGTATTTTCTTAAACATTTTTTGTTTTTATAAATGAATTAGTTGAAAATTAAAGGTTTTGGTTCAAATTGATCCATTTTATTGAAAACTAATATCTCTTGGGATAAATATAATCTTTTTTTCTTTAAAAAATCAGCCATTTGGTATAAAACTAAAAATGCAGCCGGCTTGGTTGGATTAAAATTCATACGTTAAAAATGAACCTTTTGGTTAAAAATGTATGTATCAAAATGTATGGATCATATTTTTGTTTGAAAATTAATAATCAGTTTTGGTTGAGGATTTAACTATTTTCTTGAATATTCATCCTTTTTGGTTGAAACATTACCTATTACATTTTTTGTGAAGAACTCATATTTTTTGTTTAAAATTCAACTACTTGGTTGGAAGTTGAACTGCTTTGTTAACAGCTTTTTTTTATGAAAATTCGTTTTGTGGAAAATTCGTGTTTTTTAATAGGAAATGAATCTTCTTGGTTGAAAATTTATCTTTTTATTCAAAATTCTTCTGTTTTGTTGAAATTACAATATTTTTGTTTCAAAGTTTGGGAGTTGAAACAATTTTATTCTGTAATTCTATATGGATCCTGCATTCATTTTATTTAAAAGAATTTTTCGTGAAAATTATTTTATTCGAAACCACCATATTTTGAGCCTATAGCACACCTGGAAAAGAGAGCGTTTGATTGCCTTTACCGAACAGTATCTGCTACTGATAGATTATTAGTTCGAAACGTCGCTGCATTGACGGTTTATTAGTTCCACAAATGACCATTGAATAACGGACACATACACACAAAATCTACCTCGCACCGAACCACTTTGAAAATTTCGCGCCATTCGAGATTACGAATCACAATCCAAACAGCTGACTCCCATAACAATCGAATGTTTTCATCTACAGCAATAAAATCCCTAAAATCTTCAATTATCTGAAATTACGACGCAAAGTGTTATAATTTTAAATCTTCCAGTACACAAAATTATGAACAAAACAACTAAAATGCCAACACTGAACATAAATCAAGAGGTGAAAGAAGCATAACAAGATTTACTGCCCGAAAAATTTAAGGATACATATGAGTTGACCTTCAAAAAATTTAAAAAATGGAAACAACAAAACAGGAGAATATTCGGACAATGATCATCACCATTATGTTTCCATTTCCGTAAAGGGTTCTAACGCTCATTTTTGGGGGGGCTCTACAGGCACATAATATGATGGTTTCGAATGAAATAGCATACACCACTTGTTGGGGTACAGACACACTATTAATTTATAATTTTCTGGTTTTCTAGTTACTTCTGTAAAGCATCGAGATAGAAATACTTTACTCAAGTGACTTTTTAGTCTTTTTTCCGTTAAACTGATAAAGCAATTACAAGAATTTGCAGTGACCCTTACTTATATGAAATAAATAAATCATAATTTTTTAAAGCAGTACATACAGTGCTATGTAAGACATTGAGAGTGCTAATTTCCATATAGCTAATTTCCATGTTCTGTTCACTCATCCGCTTTTCAAGGTTTGACTGTCTACATTTGTCTACTTTTAATGTTTGCTGAAATCGCATATTTATCTTTATGCAAATCAGTTTTGCACATACATATATATCAGTCTTTATATTTAGTGACATCGGGTTCCATTGCGCGTAATTAGCAAATCCGCGACTGTGTGAGCGGAAATCACATTCCATATTACACTTCTGTTTTATTGAAAAAAAATTATTGCATGATTTTTCTTGACTTACTACTAAATTATTAGTATCGTTATGAACTCATTGGTATCATAGAAACTATTGGTGTTCATTTAAAAAAAATGAAGCATAAACCAAACACGCGCTATATGCGTGATTATTAGTTTTTTTCTTTCACGCAATTTTTAAATTAAAATATCAAGTATATTTTTTATAATTAATAAAAAATCATGTCTTAGCCTCAGAATTAATATATAATATTTTTGTACAACGTACAGATAATCAAACCGTTGCATTATTGTTTGAAAATACCTATTTCCAAAGAAAAACATTAATATAACCTAAAGTTGTACAAAACTGTAAGTTTAAGTATAGACGGTACATGTTTTTTATTCATTTAATAGATTTCTGGCGATAAATGTTAACATAATCTTATATTATTCAGAAATGATGAATTTTCTTTGAATTCTACGTCCATTTTCGGTAAAAAGCGCCAGAATAATCTAAAATGTAGAAAAATGTAAACATCTTTGAAATCTAATTAAAAAAATTTTAAATACCAATTTCTTGTCAAAAACACTTAACGTAATCTCAAATTGTTAAAAGATTCAAAATATGGTCAAAATTATAATGATTTTTACAGCAACAAGCATAAACATAAAAGATGTATAATATTTTCAATAATTTATTAGATAATTTCAAAGTTTTAATTTAAATGTGAAAGTGTTTTTAAAGTTCAAATGTATCTCAATGCACATTAGTTTTTCTGTAATTTTTCTTATCAGATGGTTGTATATGTAGATTTTGTTTTTAAAATTTTAAATTTAAGATATAAGCCAACCAGGTTTCAAAAAAATAATTGCTAGATTTTCGAAACATGTCCTTAATAATAAGCCTGAAATGGTAATAACAATCTTTTTAAATATTTTCAAATTCCTTAACCTTTTCCGGCATACATTTTTCAGGGAAACGAGTTTCAATGAAAATTGGTAATAAGTTGTTTTCGGGTTCGCTGATTACGAATCCGAACTCAGATTTTAAAAATTCAAAATAGCAGATCCGATATGGCGGCTAACATTTGGCATATTTTTGTATTTTTTCTGAAAATTGGTTTACGGGGTTTTTTGGGATCACGAATCTGGACTCAGATTTAGAAAATTCAAAATGGTGGATCCAATATGGCGACCTAAATTTGGAATATTTTTAGATCTTTTGAGAATTGGTATACAGGGGTTTTTTTGGGGTCGCTAATCACGAATACGAACTCAGATTTTGAAATTTCAAAATGGCGGATCCAATATGGTGGCTAAAATATAGATTTTTTTGTTTGAAAATTAGGGTACAGGGGTTTTTGGTATCTCTGATCACGAATCTTAACTTCGATTTTGAACATTCAAAATGGCGGCCAAAATTCAAAATATTTCTGAATTGTTTTTTGAAAGTTGGCATAGGCAGGGTATCGCTGATCTTGAATCTGTATTCAAAATGACAAATATTCAGGATATTGATGTGTGAAAAATATACACCTATTCACCTAAAACATAAACTAAATAGTCTAGAAATTTTGTACGAAAATTTTCTCATTCCGTGGAAAAATCAGAAACTGCTTGTTTTGAAAAGTCCAATCATCTTTTCCATAAAGTCTGGAACACTATTTTTTAAAAAAATTCAGAAAACTTTTTTATTTTGGCCGCCATATTGGATCCGTCATTTTGGATTTTCAAAGTCTGATTTTAGATTCGTAGTCAGTGACACCAAAAACCCTTATGTACCCATTTTCATGAGGATATAATGGAAAGTTTTTTCAATAATGAATTTTTTCAACAAAAAAGGTTTTTTTCATCTTTGTTTATAAAGAGTAACAAATTATTAAAAAATTTAAGACCCTTCGCACATAAATTTCAATTTTTTATCATCCTGCGAGCATGAAATTAAAAAAAACCTGTGTAAAATCCAATAAAAACTACTCTGAAATCGCAAAAAATAATATGAAAAAAGGTGGGAATACGGTATTTCCACCATGCCGCAAAGGGTTAAAGTACGTTAAAATCCCTTGAGGTCTTTGGAATCGCTAAAAACCACCTAAAATTTAATTTAATTTATTTTCCAAAGATCTTTAAAAATCCCTTAAAAATCTTGAGCAATACTACAGAATTTGTCTAAATCTTTTGTAATTCCTTAAAATCCCTTGAAATCTTTTAATAGCTAAGAATCACCTTAAATTAAATTTAATTTATTTTGCAAATATTTCTAATAATCCCTTAAAAATCTTGAGCAGTACTAAAAAATTTCTCTAAATCCCTTGTCATTCTTTAAATCACTTGAAATCCCTTAAAAGCCCTTTCCTTTGAGAATCGTAAAAATCTATTAGAACAAGTAGGAATCGTTTAAAAGCGCTAGATTATTTAAATTAAGTTTAACGTATTCATTAAAAGTATTTTTAATATCGTTTAAATTCTTAGAAATCTTGAAAATTCCTTGAAATCCATATAGATTCAACAAAATCCTTTAAATCTTGTGAGATTCCTTGAAACCTTTGGAAATCTTACAAAAATCTTTAAAATATCTTCAAATTTTTTTTTAATTTTTAGGAATCTCTTAGAATCCCTTGAAATCTTTTCTTTTTGAGTCATAGAAATTCACTAAAATAAGTCTAAATAATTTGAGATCCCCTGAATGTAAATTGAAGTGAACATATTCATTAGAGTTATTTGCAAAAATATACCGTTTAAATCCATAGAAGTTTTTGAAATCCGTAAGAAATTGATAAAATTCTTGAAATTTTTTTAAATTCCTTGAAATGTTTTTAAATATATATAATCTTTAGAATGGCAAGGAATCTCTTAAAACACTTATTTAATTTCATTTATTTTTTAACGTTCTCTACAGAATTTATTTATTTGTTTAAATTGACTTGATGAAAAAGGATGAGAATGCGAGTAATTTTTGTATGATAATTTGAAATTTGTTGTTGACAGAATGGTTCTTGTGGTGAATGGGGTTCTGCAAGAAGAACCCCCGGCGGACAGCAGGTCGTTATATGCGGCCCACCCAGTGTATCGTGAGACCGCAGCCCAGCTCCACTCGATGCCGGCAAAATTAGTGGGCCCTGTGGGCCTTCTTTACGTCCAGCAAAGAGAAATGGCTGCAACCCTCCCCCACGACAGTAAGTACACGCATTATGTTACGCAGAATTCCTAATCAATTAAAGTCTCTAGAGCTAATAGCATATAATTAACATTATTAGCCACACAATCTCAGATGCATTTCTCAGAATTTTTATCACGTAAGATTAATACCTTATTGAAAATTCCGACATCGTAAAGTGCGTACGAAACTACGCTGGAAATTACGAGGAAACTACATAGGAAACGAAGTAGGATCCTACACCGTAAATTGCCTCGGAAATAGGGATAGTTTACAATGTAATTTCTAATGTGATTTCCGACTTTGTAACTTAGCAAACCGTTTCTTGTAAATAATTTGTTTATTATTAACAGAGAAGTCAGGGTACGTCAAGGAATTTAAAACTGGTTAGGGAAATTGAGGCAATGCCAGGAAAAACATGACAGAGAGCATTTTCGATATACTGAAGTTTAAGCTCATTTATTATTTGGTTGAAAATTCGTCTTTTTGGGTTGAAAATTCATCTATTTTGTTAAATATTGCATCTTTTTTGTTGAAAATTACAACGGTTTAGTTGAAAAATGTACTATTAGGTTAAAAATGTATCGGTGTTAGTTAAAAATTCAACTATTTTATTGAAGATTACTGTATTTGGCAGAAAAGTAATCTTATTGGTTGAGACTTCATCTTTTTGGTTAAAAATCAATATGTTTAGTTGAAATTTCGTTTGAAAATTTATTTTTCCAACTTAAAATTTAACTATTCCTTGTTCAGTGAAAACTGACCTTTTTTAGTTTCAAGTTCATGTATTGTATTTATCCTTTTTTTTGGAGAAAATTAATCTTTTGGGTTAAATATTCAAAAATTTGGTTAAAAACTTATTTGCTTGTTGTTGAAAATTTATCGAGGTAGTTATAAATTCATTTATTTAACTGAGCATTTAACTCTTTTGTTGAAAATAAGTTTTTTAGTTCAATATTATTTTTTTTAAATTAAAATATAAGTATTTAGTTTTGTTTGAATATTTATCTTTTTTAAGATAGAAAATTTATTTCTTTTGTTAAAAACTCGTCTTTTTGAATTGCATCTTCAACTATTTTGTGTTAAAATTTTAAGTTTTTAAATAAAATTCATATTTTCTGGTTGAAAACTCAATTGATGAAATTTTTTTATTGACTAAAAAATCGTTCTTGGTTGAAAATTGATCTCTTTTGTTGAAAATTCTTTGTTTTTGTCTGATTAAGATGTTCTTAATTGAAAGTTATAATATTTTTTGGTGGAAATGTCAACTATTATACTTTTTGTTGAGAATTCGTATTTTATTCAAAGATTTATCACTGAGGTTGACAATTTTACTATTTTTCAACGAATCTGTAATATCATCAGAGAATAATATAAAATTCTTAAATTTTTTTAATTACATTTTTCTGAAAAATGATCTTCCCCTGCGCTCCGCTGGAAATCGAACCACAGAACTTCCGGTTGCCGGTCAATTCATAGCTCCATGTAATCTAAAAAGCCGTTAAGAATTTATGTTATTCTCTGATGATAATACAAATTACTTGAAAAATGTGGTATGTATCACCTGGCAAAATAATGCGCACATTTCTGAAAAAGGATTATTCTTCTTCCGAGCTCTCTAGTAGCTTAAGGGAAAAGCACCCGACCGGCAATCGGAAGTTCTGTGGTGCGATTCCCAGCGGAGCGAAGAAGATAATTTTTCCGAAAAAATTGAATTAAAGATATTTCACTATTATATTACTATTTCTTATTATTTAGAGACCATTTTGCTTTTCATAAACATGATTGATCTCCGAGATGTAACAATGTTTTCACGACTAAATGAAAAAATAAGGATGGTCCAGGGTAAACGAAGGATTTTCGAAATTGGGATTTGTAGCAATCCTGAATGATTTAGTTTTCTACATGATTAGCGCATTACTTTATTGCTACATAATACAAATTCAAATACAAGGTTTTCTCAAAGTTCAGTTTACCTTTGTTTAAATTGTTCAAAATAGAAAATTATACCATTTTCTATTTCAATCAATTTGGTACTTTTGATAAGCAGAGCTTTGAGAAAATCTTATATTTTAACTTGTATTTATTGTTATAAAGTAATGGGCTAATTTTGCAGAAAACTATTTTCATCAGAATTATGCTAATAATTTTCTAGAAACTTTTTTGTGAAAATAAAGGTCATTTTTCTTTTTAAAAAGCCGCTATTTACATCAAATTTCTGTTTTAAGTCCCGGCTTCTTAAATTACGTATGAAACAGTGTCAATAACGACATCGAAATCCAGTCGGAAGCTATACGTCGTTTAATATTCCAATTTCCGGCGCAATTTAAGACGTGAGATCCTATACGCCATTTTTGACATAATTTAAGACTGCGTACCTGCCCTACGCAATTTCGCACGTAGTTTACGACGTTGAAATTTTCAATAGGGCAGTCAGTGAAGTAGTGTGTAATGTGGGCGGGGCAGCACGCGAGGGGCCCCCCTCTGGCGCTCAAGCTACAAAACCTGCTAGTGTCACCCCCGTGTTTATTCTCAAGGCGATACACCGTATCTGGCCATTTTCGCCGATTTTTTAAATCTTGGTGCATTTCGTTATTTCCAACGTTCTGGAAATATACCTTTAAAGTGCGAGGCGTACCCTATCGCAAAGTGAATGACATGGACCTTTTTGCACAGCAAAGTGAACCTCACCCTCTCTGCCATTCGGCAACTTTCCTATAGTTTGACCGTGTATACATTTGTACCTGTCGTGAGCCAGCGAGGCTCTTTAATAGGGTCTCTTCTATAAATAAGACTACACCTTGCTTTTAAGCTGCTTTAGGAATTATTATATCGGCTGCTAAATAATAATATCTAATCAATTTTGGATAAGTCCGTATAACAAAGCCGATTGTGGTTAATCTGTATGAAGAATCAGCTTTCGATTGCCCCTTATATGGAATGAAGGATTTTTTAGAAACTTTTCAGGAGAGCCAGTTCAAGATACAAAAATTGTGAAAAATTTTGAATTACACTCGAAAATGCTGGAATTGATTTCAAAAGTTGGTTTAAGTTCTAGCCTTCAAAAATATCTTTCACTTACGATCGATTATTAAATCAGAAAAGTACGGAGGGAACGTTCAAAAACTACGTGACGCTATTTTGAAAACTTTTTGATCCCTGTTCTTCATCACAGATCGTTACATAAAGTTTGAACCCCCCCATTATGCAGTCATAAATACGATCCTTCCCCCCTATCAAGTCGAGATTTTGTCTCCGATTTCATTTGACACATGCCTGAAATAAAACATCAAAAAATAATTTTTTAACATACCTTAGTTAATTTTTCAAGCGAAAAGTTCGAATTTTTAAGAAACAATTGGCTTTTAAACCCAAAAAGATGAATTTCTAACAAATAGGGACGAATTTTCTATTCAACGAAACAGTTGAATCAAAAAGGAATATGAATAACAAAAACGTCGAATATTTAGTCGACGAAGATGAATCTTTAACCAATTAGTTTTGTAAATCGAAAATATAAATAATTATCAACGAAATAGTTTAACTTTCAAGAAAAAAATACGAAATTTCAACAAAATAGTTGAATTATTAACTAAATATGGAATCTTCAACCTACAAAGATGAATTTTCAACTGATTGGTACAATTAATAATTAAAAAGATTAAAATTTAACCAAAAACAGTTGCAGTTTGAATCATATAGTTGAATTTTCAAGGTAACAAGAAGAAGACGATTTTTCAACAAAATAGATGAATTTTCGAAACAAACAGATTACTTTTTATTAATATAATTCAACTAGGAAAAAGAATTAAAATTTCAACAAACTAAGCAATTAAATCTTTCATAAAAAAAGAATAATTATCAAGAAAAAATAGAATAAATAATATTTTGATCAAAAAACATTTTAATGTTAAATCAAGCCTAAAAGGCCAAATCTTTATGAAACAGTCCATTTGAATTTTTAACCAAAAAAGATATTTTCAACCAAATAGTTGAATTTGAAACTAAAAACGATCCATTTTTGATGGAAAATGAAAAGTCTTAATTTTTTAATTTAAAAATTGGTATTCATACGAAAAGCGTATTTTAAAGAAAATATTTCAAGTTTCAAGCGAGGAGTTGAATTTTTGACGATGTAAGTAGTTTAACTTTCAACCAAGTACTAGAATTTTCCACCAAAAACGATCAATTTTCAGTAAAAACGTTTAAAAAAGTGTATGTTTTTAAAAATGCTTTACCAATCACCAATGGAGAAGATCTTTAAATTCTGAAAGTAAAAATCCTTACTTTATCTATTTTATTAATAAATATTCCTAACACTCATCAATCTAGAATTATTATGTTATTCTCTACTCTACAGTAGGAAATAAAGCAAGTTCTTCTTATAGAGGGAATCTTTAAATTAATCAGATATTTATAAGTATTTATAAAATTAATACAATTTGTCTAATTACACTACGTAAAATCAATTTTTGAGTGGAAAGTGATTAGGCATTTTTCGATACATTGCATGGTGATAAAAAAAAAAACTTATATCATAAATAACATATCAGGTCAGGGTTTTCATAAAATTGATTTTAAAGTTTAAAACAACGCGATTTTGGCATCATTTGAGAATTTATAGCGGTTGAAGCCGACGTGCTAAAAACTTCAAAAATATCTCAAAGTAAAGCACTTTTTGAAAATGTTTTCACATGTGTAATTGAAGCACTGTCAGCACTAGAAAGAAACGCTGACGGTGCTTCAACAGAAATGCGAGAGAACTTTCAAAAGCTATAAATTCCCAAACATGACCAAAAACACGGACCTCTATTTTCTCGAAATCCTGACGTGATAGGAAATTTCTGATACCGGATTCGTATTTAGCGGTAAAAAGTCTATCGAAAATGCCTAGGTGCGTTTTACTGAGATCCAAAAAAGAAAAAAGTCACGTATTTTCATTAATAATAGTTTTTTTGCGTTTCTGTATCCGTTACATGCAAAAACTGTAATTATTATTTAACCTTAATGCTTAGTAGCTTATTCTAATCCTTGGAACATTTTTATGAGAAGTGTATACAAATATTGTAGCTTTTGACTATAGTGGACCCAAAAACACAAAAATTGATTTATTAACTATTGATATACAAAAAATTTGAAGATGAAACGTTTTTTTTGTTACATTTCGGTTTCTTATTCAAAATTAGTTTCAGTTATGCAATAATGATTATACCTTTCTCAATTTTATATATCATTATAAACATGTCTCAGCTTTGAGTTGAAGTGCAATGAGACATTTTTAATCATCGAATGGCTAAGGGTTACTACAAAAGTCTGATTTAAAAATTTGTTTACTTTCCCAAGTTTTCTAGGTCTACTTTAAAAAAAATGTCACTCATACTTAAAAAAATTTCAGTTCTACTTTTTAAACACTTCAGCGAGTTATATTTAATTTTAAGACATTGCAGTGGTCACAGGCTAAAGTGTCCATTATCTCTTATATAATAATTATTAATTAATTTAAATTTAGAGGTGTTTTTAACCAACTTTTAATTGTAGCCATTTTTCATTACACGCAGAAAAAAATTCTCCTAAGGTTACAGGAATTTCAGTTATAATAGGGAAAGCATAGATTTTCTGTAAAAATTACCGAATTTTCTGCAAAGTTTACAAAATTTTCAGTTATTTTATAAATATACGGATAAATATCCGTAAATATCCGTAAATTTATAAAATAACTGAAGATTTTGTAAACTCTGCAGAAAATTCGGTAATCTTTACAGAAAATCTATGCTGTCCCTATTTTAACCGAAAATCCTGTGACCTTAGCAGAATTTTTTCTTCTGTGTAATATTACTATTGTTTAAATTCTGAAATTATAATCATATTATTTTTCTCAGTACGAAAATTAATTACAGGTGAACCTACGAGTAGTGCCGCTACAAGTAGTGCCACTTCTAATTCTCGATCGAGCGCGACCCCCACTCCACGCTACTTCTCGAGAATTTCATATCCCAACCTCCGAGTAATGCCGCTAGCCAAGTTGCCGAAACTCGCGGTTTTTTCCAATATAAGTGTGCACTTTTGCAGTGAAACTTGTACTTTATGACAATTTCTATATAATTTAGACGGTTTTCGAAATTTCGAAACAGTTGACTATGTTAATGGTCAGTAACGAATTAGTTTTCTAGTGCGACGCGTATTTGACAAAAATCTTAAAAATTATGAAAAGCGTAGCAATTACCAAAGTCACATCCATGTAACAGCTAAATATTTATAATCCTGTAAAAAACTCAAAACTGATAACATGCCGAATATTAACGGTCGAAAAATTGTTAAAATTTCTATCAGCTGATAAACAATTGTCAATATTTTTGAAAATGTCAAAAAACTGTCATAATTTCGAAAAGCCGTCAAAATTGCACTGAAGCTGTCATAAAGTTTCACTGCGAATACGCTTGTTTCAATCGTGAAAAACAGCAATTGTGGGTCACTTGGCTGGTGGCACTACTCGGAGGGTAGGATATAAAATCCTCGAGGCTTCAGCCGCTCGAATAGTGGTATGGAGTGGGGGTTTATGGTTGCTCGGAATCGTACTCTCCTACGGTCCCTAAAACGGCACTACTCATAGGTTCACCTGTATTATCAGTTCGCAAATTTAGAATTTGTCTTAGAGTACTATAACAATCATAAATTCATAACAAACCTTTTTTTACGAAGGTATATATATATATATATATATATATATATATTTGTTTAGTTTAAAAAACTTAAAATTAACCGACGTTTAAATCCGTATTTCGATCTTCCTCAAAGTAAAAATTACAAAAGAGTATGAAAAAAACATAAATTTAACATTTTTTAAAAGTTTCAAGTCATTATACTATTATTGTAAGAAAAGAAAAAATTACAGTCATATCCATGCACTTCGCCAGGACGACATTTTGGTAAACACATTTACAGAGATGACTCCACGTTAAAGTATTTTGATTAAACATTGTCCCAAAACGCGCCAGAAGTTTGAAATTTGCAAAAACAAATAAGTTTAATAAGCACTGATATACATAATTAATATGCATGCTTTCAGTTTGTATATTAACGCACAAATTATTGTAATTTTTAATGAAAATAAATTCTATAATTTTTCTTATATAGGTAATAAGAACTAAAATCTAACTAAAATCTTGATGTTTTTGGAAATAAAACTAAAAGTGATAATCAAAAGACCAAGCATGTTGGAATAGACCTATATTATTATTACCCGTTTTGCAATGACCCTTTTGTGTTCAGCTATTGGCATTTCTAGTCTTTGGCTAATTTCACCTATGTAAATCTTTGAACAACCTTTACATTTTATGAGGTAAACAACACCCGATAAAATTTCTATTAACTCTGGATCTTTTTTTTATTTACAAATTCTCTAATTTATTACTGTTGTTGAAATATACATTAATATTAAATTTCTTGAGGTATTTTATAGTTCTTTCAGACAAAACTTGTATATAAGCAAGATTTGTAAACTCTTATCATTTTTACTTAATTTTCGAATTATCTTTTTTACAAGAGGTATTGGATAATTGTTAAGAATTAATGTTTCTTTATTTTGCTTAATATTATCATTTTAAATTGAACATCACTAGTTAGATGCCTCTGTCCATTACATTTATAATAAGACCTATTTTTAAATTAAGAGGGATAGTATGAGTTTTAATTTAAATATTGACCAGAAATTGTTGATTTTTAATATTAATTAGTACGAATTAGTCCACCATCATTTTTTATTACGGGAAAATCAAGGCATTTTACAGTTTTGTATTAACGTTTGTATAATAGTGGCTTAAAATTTAAAAGTGAAGAGGCTCTAAATTCTAAGTCTTCTAATACGATATTAGATATGCTTGGAGATAAGGAAACCCCGTTGGACAACCTGATGTTTGTTTATAATAACATTTATTGAAAGATAAAATAATTTGTTAAAAACTGTTCTGTCAGAAACAAGTATTCCGTTTTTTGAGATAGCCAAATCCATAGGGATATTGTGCGACATTTATAGACTGTCATCTAGAGACACCAAAAAATAAGAAAAAAGTATTTTTAAGTGTTTTATTTTTTATCTAAAATCCCAGCTATCTTTTATAAATGAATCCGTAGTACCTTAACTGGTTTCAAAACTTTTTGCTTAATATGACGATAAGTTATAAGCTGTTGAAACAATGAAAGACACTATTCATCTTTATTTTAATTTTGGTTTATGAACTTTAGGTAGAAAATAAGCTTTAGCTACAATCGAAACTCTAGATTTCAATCGGTAATACGATTGATCATTAGTATATGATTTATTATGCCACTTATAGTAACACTCTCATTACACTTTTCTTCTCTTGTAGGAACTAAACCTGTGTTGACTTTTTTATATAGAGATCTATTGCTCAACATTTCTGGTATATCTGTTATATAATCTGTCCTTTTGGCAGCTACTGTAATATTGACTTTATTAGCTTTTAGAAAAATAAGGTCTTTATTACCTTTTTGATAATCCTTGAAGTTATTATTTTCTTTATGATTAACAATTAACTTCGTAACGTTATTTCTGATTTCTCGTTCTTTTGATATATTTTTGAAGATTGGATGCAATGTTTAACAGAAGCAGTGCTATTGTTAGCAGGAAGTTGGTTTGATTTAAACGATTTAAATATTGTATATTTAACTTATGACCAAAATAATAAATATAATAAAATAAAAATAAAATAATAAATAAATTTGTCTTAATCTCTCTAAACGAGATACACCTTCACTAAAATAATCATTAGGATTTAAAAATAGGTGCTACTAAGCAAACTTAAGTCACTTTTTCATAATTCCAGGACTTTCCTGTTAAAATTCCAAGATTTTTATAAGTGTTATAGCAACCCTGAATGAATTTTGCATTGCGTATAAAAAATAGTTTCAAACCTTGTCACCACTTGGAAGTCCAGCAATAATAAAAGAACTTTTATTTGGGCCCATCCGAAGGCTTAGCTAAACGTATTCCTAATCATTGTTAAACAATTTTTACGTTTATTCATTAAAAGTTTATAGATCTAAAATTCTTAAATTTTTTACCAAAAATTTATCCAAAATTTAATTTGTTTATACTAGTTTTTTTTTTAAATTTCTACTTTAAGTTAATTCAAAGTTTTTTTAATGCATTATATATAGTCATTAGCGATAAAATAAATACGGTGAACTCTTGCTTATATCAAGATGCATGTACTTCATGGCTTGCCTATTTCAAGTCCCCCATTCTGGGATATTTCAAATTGTTCAGTTCCGCCACATTCCTCCGCGGTCCCTGTACGGCCTCGCCCGCGTCAGTGTCTGACAAATCAAAAAGAGGCCCGAAGAGCGGGGAACCCTCGTTGGTTTGAATTGAGTATTTTAGCATGACTTCATGGGAACGCAGACAATTTTTTGTAGAAAATATTCTAAACGAAAAAGTAAGTGATAAATATACGAATAGGAATATTTCTACAGTATAAAATGTATTTTTCAGTCATATTCCATTCTTTTGTCGATTGACGACCTATCAGTGTCACGAAATAAAATAAAATATCCCAAATTTGAGGTTAGTGTATATTGTTGATTAGTCAGAATCGGATTCCGTGACTTACGTAACGTCATGCTAAAATACTCAATGCGCAAATGCAAGGACGCACACATCATGCTTACAGCGCGCGCACCGATACAAAGCTGGGACAGCCAATGAACGTCGCTTGACAAACTCACCTCACGACACATGGTAAGGGGGGGGGGGGGGCTCCAGCTTTGAAAAACCCAATGTTTACGTTTAGCGGCCCTTGAAACAGGCAAGATTTCAATGTACTATTGTATTTAAATCAAATAATACTGTTTTTTTGTTAAATTAAGAAAATCTATATTCTGCGAAAAAAATACTTAAAGATTACTTAATCAATGATGATTGACTTAAAGCAGTCTTATCAAAATTTTGTTTTAATTTCAAAAGATAAATATTTTGTACTTTTTTATGCTAATAATTGTTTGTTTTTTACAGAAAATGTGAGCATCCTTGGATCGGACGATATGACCACGTGTATAATCGTCGTCGTCAGGCATTCCGGTATGAATATTTAAAAAATTTATTTTGTTCACATGTTCACATTTTATAAATAAGCTGGAAATATCTCTGCAGGAAATACACTTTCTAAAAAACATCGAATATTTATTCTAATGAGATGATTTATAAAAATAGAATGCTAAATTTATGAATAATTCAGCAAAAGTTTGATAATAATCTTAGCATTCATATTTTCAGTATTTAATTTACATCAGTAAAGTATTTATAAAAAGAATGTTATAAAATTAAAATATTAGGAATCTATTCTTGTAGCTCTTCTTCAATATTTGACGTTAAATTTTCTTGTTCAAAAAATAGAAATCCATTAAATATTATTCAGTAAATTTGGGTATAAAAACGTTAAAAATGTATCAGGATAGGTTGGGGCGGAATCGGCTAGGGGGTCAAGATGAGCCGCTCAATTTTGTCGTGGGCACCATTTTCATTGTAACTGTTTTTGTACAAATATCAGAAAGAATTTTACCAATCTTTAATTTTTTATTTTTACTTGATGTTGAATAAATTTGGAAGAATGAGCGTTGAAATTGTAAGATCTGTATTCTGCTATCTCGTGTGTTTTTAGAAAGGCTAATAATCGCCAAACACAAATTCGATGTTTTTTTCGCTGGATACTTAGATAGCTTGTTTATTAAACTTTCGGGTTTTACCAGATTGTCCTATAATTGTGAAACAGAAATAGGTGAAATTTTGATTTTATTTGGAACTATCATATGGGGCGGAATAACCCAGCTCTTCCTATGCATCAACTTAAACTTGACCAAACATCTTTGTGTACAAGCCAGTAGGTAAAGATGCAATTTTTCGCGGCCTTAGCTTCGGTAATGTGTTAATTGTGATGTATGTGGTACAATTATATAACAAAATATTTTCGCGGGTAAAAGTGCTCAGAAAAAGGTATGGCAATTGCACTGTTAAGTTAGTATTATACAATAATATAAGTTGATGGCAACCAGAGGAAAAGCACTGTGTTTCGGTATATTTCCCAAGTAACTTTGATAGAAAATTCATAAAAGAGTTTAAAGATGAAAAAAACATTGTTGTCGATGGCAAATAGAGAAAACAGATTAAAAAATGGTTAATGTCCCAGCATATTTCAAATGCCGCATCATGTATACTAGACAAGTCTGTAGTGTTTGGAAAATTGTTGTATTTCTGTAGTGCAATTATTGAAAGTTATGTTTAAATATAAATGGTTTTTCTACTGATTATTTGTAGAATTAGTCAAGACAAAGATTAGGATTAAGGATTAAATTATTTAAACGTCAAAATACTTTTAATGTTGTATACAATTTTTTTTAAATGTGCGTATAGCATGTTTTCGTTTCATATTATTATTATTTTTATTTTCTTTTATTTTCGCAAAACTACAAATAACAATGTTTGTAGAATGAATGTAACGACTCAATTGCAAGGAATAAACAGCCGATTTCAAATAACGACGTGAAAAAGACAACTGTGGCCATCTCGCCCCACAATACCCTAAATTGAGTCGCGATGTAAATCCACTTAAGTTTATTGACTCAATCTGAATTTTGAAAAAACTGCACCGATTAACAGTTTTTTTAGTGATAATTTTGAAAATTTGCCATCGAGTGTATAACGATTAAATTGAAATATCTAAAGCTTCAAGAACTCGGAAACAGTAGGAGGTTACGGTTGAGGGTAAAGTAAATCCAAGTGGAAACAACTATGGAATCATTCTAGGAATCCTTAACGAGCAGATCGAACTCGGCAAGCAAAAATCAGTGGAAAATATCGCTGAATCGAAAGGCGTGACGTCCGACAAGCCGATTCGCTTTATCTTTCGCGCTCGTTTTCTCCCCTTCTCTGTCGGCATCTTTTTCCGATGGATCGATCCTTCGATCGCGAAAGAATCTCACCATCTTAATCCCTTGCCATGATGCAAGCAGGCACACATATAGAGTGCCGGCAAACCGGCAAACCGTTTGAAATACGTTCCAATAAGGCAGCGTGTCTGGGCAGAACTTGACTTAACTCGACTCCAGAGGCTCGTTGCGAGCCGCCCGGGCTCTCTAGGACCCTGTTCACCCTCTTCGCCTCATGGCGATGTAATGTTCGTAAGGCGCGACGCGACAACCGCCTTCAGGCACAAGTCTGAGCCATAACGAAGACTCTTTCGTGTGATGTTCGATAATTATCTGCGATGCCTCACAGTGGCGTACTTCAACTATATTTCCTGTTTCTCTATCTATTACCATACCGTATTCTTTATCTTCTTGGTACAGACCTAGGCAACCGGTTTTTCAGTGTGTTAACATTTTATAAAAGACCACGGACACGATGCACAGTGGGCTAGGAGACCCCCAACAGGGGCAAAAAGTACACTAAGCTACATAGAAAAATTTAACACAGGGCATTTATAAGGGACCATCCGTAAATTACCCCCTTCTACCGATCGTACGTGATTTTTCCAAATATTTTCAACTATATCTTTGTAAATACAGTTTAGCTTCTAAAACTTCTGCTTTTACGATTATTTAAATTACTAGCACATGTACAAGTAATTGCATTTTTTTTAAGCTCTTCAAAATTCCGAGGAACCTATGAAAATACCTTAAAATCTTTACAATATTCTGAAATTTCTTGGAATCTATTGACATTCCTTTAAATATTTTCAAATATCCTAAAAAAAAGTTTTTTGAATCGTTCGCAATTCATTCAGTAGCTCTAAACGAAATTTTTTTGTACAACAATTAGTAAAGTGCCATTGTATTCAGAAAACCTTATAGACCATTATCAGAATCCGCTGAGATATTTTTCTGATTGCCTTATATCTTACGAAATTCGAAGCCATTATCCCGAATCAATCCGAACTTGGCTTTCTATTCTATCCCATAAAACCGAATTTTGAAAAATCCAGAATCATTTTGATTAAAAACGAATAGAATTTTTTTTATATAAAATTCGATTTTCAAATGAAACGGACATACATTTTTTATTATTTACCCTTTGTGGAATAGTGCTACGAATAAAGAATAGTTAATTAGCTGTAAAATAACGCTTAAGCGGTTTTTTTGTGTCGCTGATTACCAATTTCAATGAAAAAATCCAAAATTCAAAATGGCGTATCCAATATGACAACCAAAAATTAAAAAAAAAGGTACCGTGTCATAAAAATGAGTCCTCAGAGGCTTTTAGGATCGTTGATTTCGAAGTTGGAGTAAAATTTTTTAAATGTTCAAAATTAAAAATGGCGAATTCAATATGACAATCAACAAGTTTGAAAAAATGGTCTCGTGGCTTAAAAATTAATATTGTATCCTCCATTTGTAATTTTGTAATTTTGTAATTTTAACTTCAGATTCGTAAGCAGCGGCGCAATAAAGTCCCTCAGTACCCATTTTAAATCCACGACTACGAGAACAATATTTTACTTTTTTGTCCGCCCGGTTCGTAATCAGAGTCTCGCAAAACCCCCTAAAACCCATTTTAAAGGAACACAAATTATTTTTAAATGTTTTGCCCGTCTTATTGGATCCATTTTAAATTTTTATTTTTTAAAAATTTGACTTGAAATTCGTAATTAGCGATCCCAAAAACATTACGTGGATTCAAACAATTAGTATTTAAGGAAAAATATATGCTTTAAAGGGGTTAAAAATATTCCGTCAGGTTTCCCTTAAATTTTCAAATGTTAATAATATAATTTTAATAACTAGTGTTGTTTTTAGAATAAAATAAAAATATATTAGCACAGTCTATAACACGGAAAGAATTTGCATTCAAAGATTGTTGTTGTTGATTTGTTACTTGTAATTTCCTTGATGAAATCCAGTCGCTAATGAGTGATAACGAGAGTGAATATTTTTAATATTACTTTCCTGTTATACTGACTCGGCAGTTCTTAAATAAAAAAATATCGTATAAATCTAAGTAAACATTTACTACTTTCTTTTTATAAAGATAATTAAAATTTTCTTTTTAATTTTTAATTTCTTAAAAATGTGTTGTTTAAATGTTTAAACTATTGTTTTAATATTCAGGGCTGCCACAGCCTAATTTACTTTAAAAAGTAATTTATTTAAACCGAAAAAGTGACTAATGTGCATTAATAATTTGACTAACGTTCTTTTGAATGCAACAGAATACAATGAATGTGTTGAAATTAAATGTGATTTGAACAAATTCGGGATAAAATCGAAAAATAAAATCGAAAAATAAAAAAACGTGATACATTGCTTAAAATCAAGATGAGTTTAAAAGACTTCGGAATAAATAAAAAAAAAGTTAAAAATCCATTTAATTGCATAGAGTCGAGTGAACACATTTGGTAAAAGAATTCAGAATAATTAATAAGAATTAAAGGTGAATTTCAAATCAATTTATGTCACTTGAAAAGTTTCCAGCATAAAAATATTCTACTTATTTCAGTAAAACTTAACTGAATTTAACAAAATTCAAGATACTTTGAGGAAACTCATAAGAATTTGAAAGAATATAATTGAGAAAAATTTAAAAAAAAACAAAACATTTCCAGCGATTTGAGTAAAATTTGAGTGGAAAGAATTTAGGGCAAATTCAATAGAATTTAGTTGAATTGAAAAAATCGAAAAAAAACCAACGAATCAAATGAAATTTGCATGAATTAAAAAAATTTATGTGAAATAAGAAGAATACGTCGAAATTTAAATAATCAACCAAATGATGAATCTACCAAGCAGTTGAACTTGCAACCAGCAAATATTAATTTACTACCAAAAATACGAATTCTCCACAAAATAGTTAAATTTTCCACCAAAGAGATGAATTTTCAACAAAAATCAAGAATCTTCAGCCGAAAAAATGAATTTGCAAAAAAGTTGTTTCAATTTAATCTCGGAAGTCAAATTTTTCAACAAAAAGACAAATTATCAACAATAAAAGATTTTCCAGTCACGAAATAAAAAATTTTTATCCAAATTATTAAACTACGAAAACAAAGGCAAATTTTTTTCTAAAGCAGTTGAATTTTCAATCCGCAAATATGAATTTCCAACAAAAAAAGTTTATTTTCAACCAAACAGTTGAAATTTTTACCAAAAAAGAGGATATTTACAACAAGGAGATTAGCTTTCTACCAAAGAAGTGAAATTTTCAATAAAAAATGGAATTAAAACATTTTTCGTTTAAAAAATTAATTCTCAGCAATAAAAAAAGTTTTCAACCAAGCAGTGAAACTTTTAATCAACTTTTTGAATTTTCCACCAAAGAGATGAAGTTTCAACTAAAATCATGAATCTTCAGCCGAAAAAATGAATTTGCAACAAAATTGTTTAAATATAATCTCGGAAGTCGAATTTTTCAACAAAAAGACAAATTATCAACAAATAAAGATTTTTCAGTTCCGAAATAAAAAA